>QODF01000275.1:0-19884 GCA_024372805.1 Oostethus manadensis | reverse complement strand
AAAGGATATTCTTCTAAATAAAATCTACTGGGATAAAATCCATCTCCACAACAATACTGGTAGTGAAATGTATTGTGCTGTGCAGGAGGTCCTGTTTAACTTAGTTTGGTTTCTCAGCCTGCTTGCTTTGTGGTCTTCATAGCGAAGTTGATGAGAGAAAGCTTTTTTTTCTGTGAAGAACCCCTCGGAGGTTTATTTGGTAATTATTTATTTCATAAATAGTGTTATTTATTTCTTTAAATGTGTTTTTCTGACTAAAGTCGAGAATGGTAGATAGCATTACCGGTGCTAGATAGTCAAACTACCTATCCACCTGCAAAGATATTAACACCTCAGTAAAGCATTCGTAATTTGTCTTATTTATTAAGTATTGTGTAAAATATGTATGACAGGATCAACATCAAATGAAAAGGACAAAATGAATACAGACCCACCATCCTCCAGACCGAGCACCGACTAATTTGTCTTTCAGAGAGGTGCACCACACAAATATACACATTAGCACTCAATAAAGTCATCAAATCTTATCTTTATGCTTTCCCACATAGCGTCAGCATTTGGGAGCAAATATGAGCTAAAAGAAAAAGGGTAAAAATACACTGTATTCTGTCCAGCGTGTCAGAACGAAGAAGGTGCCTTCAAGGACTGTCAAACAGTGGGACAAATCGCAGCTGGCATTAAACATGAAAAAAATGAAAAAACTGCAGGATTTCTAACGGTATGTTATTTTTGAACAAAAGAACAGTGCATATTTCCAATGTTGATATCTCTTTATTTTATTTATTTTATTACTCTTAGACTTTATTGAACTACAAGGGAAATTGCTTGGTTAAAGTAGCTCAATTGTGAAAGAAAATGACAGAACACTCTTAAATAAAAAAAAATGCAATGCAATATGAATAAAATAATATATAATATTATATTACATTACCCTGCGATTGACTGACGACCTGTCCAGGGTGTAGCCCGCCTCTCGCCCGTACCCAGCTGGGATAGGCTCCAGCATACCCCCCAGACCCTAATGATGGATATATTATATAATAATAAGATAACAGAATAAAATAAAATAGCATAAGTTCTAAAGAGAATATAAGCTAAACAATATTTGCATATTTACCAATAGTGTGTAAAAATTTGGCAACTACAAATAAAGTACCTGCGATTAAATGCGGTTAATTTGGAGTTAACAATTGTCAAAGTGCGATTAATTGCAATCACATATTTTAATCAATTGACTGCCCTAATATTTCTAGATTTATTAAGTTTTAAAAACCACAATGGCGTGTGTACCGGACAGTAAGGGTGTCACAAGATGGGGAGATTAGAGAAAGATTTCTTTTTTCTTCAGAAAAAAAAGGAATTCATCACACAATAAATGAAAATAAACTGGATAATTTTGATGGCCTCATTATGTTGCCACATGCATGTTTGTCTGTTTTCTTAGTCTCACGCCTTCCAAATAGGCAGGAAGAAAGTTCACTCTGTGCATTAGTTTCAGCACCTTGGAGCGTTTTTTCCATGAACAGGGACTTTGTCTCGGTGGGTGGAGGCGGGGCCGATGGCATACACCCACAGTGTTGAAGAGTGTGATGTACAGTAGTAGAAATGATATTAGTAGATTGCCATATACAAATTGTCATAATTTTTTTCATTTTACTTTTCTTAAAAGTAAGGTTAAAATCTCATCTCGTTTTCGTAGACCGAATGTATCGTGAACAGAGCGTGTCGTGACACCCCTACTTATTTTATTTGGGCTGAATGTAAATTTTGGTGCTAGCTGGTGGTGTTTTGATATGTTATGGTTCATAACATCTTTTTTTTTTCCCTCTTCCTCTTTCTCTGTCCTTTCCCAATTTTTTCATCCTTCCATACATACCACTCCGGTCCTTCCTTTAGTTGTCTTTCCCATCCTTCTCTCCCCCCAGTTTGCCGCCAACGTTTCCTTCATTTGTAAATCCTTTTTATCCCTGCGTCCTGTGAACATGGCGTGTCTGTGGGGGCCCCATTAGCAGGTAAAAGAAGGGGTGCACCGGTGGCGCCGCACACGTCCCAGCCAAACATGTCAAGTTGGGCGTGTCACTGATACACTCACTCGAGTGGAACACGCCAATATGCTCAGTTCCTGTGAGAAGGCGTGAGCGACGGGAAAAAGAAACAAACAAAGTGAAGGTGGAATGTGTGGATGTGTTTTTGACTGTTGATTGTCATCGCAAAATGGAAGGCTAAAGAAAAAGGGCAGGACGGTCATGTGATGTATGTCGCTGGGAGTGGGAGGAGGGAAGGAAGTCACAGAAGATGGGCTGCTGGAGAAATGATGGCGGACAGATGAGACAGGCGACGGCTGCATGCGTCTTTTTTTGTGCCGTGGTGACACCTCGTAGGCGACATGAAAGCTCCTGAAAAATCATGTTGAATCGATGTTGGAAAACCGAGACAAAATTTTGACAAAAATGTTCAATGGTTAGAACTAGTTCAATGAAAACAGAATCATACCTAAACTGGGGTGTACAAAAACCAAGGCGACATTTGGGTGAAAATTTTCAACAGAAACTGAATCATATGAAAAGTAATCTATACAAAAACCAAAATAGTGTGAAAAAACCGAGACTTAATTATGACAAAAATGTTCAACTGAACCAGAATCATTTAAACCAGGACATACAAAAACCAATCATAGATAAAACAGGGGCGTGCAGAAACTAAGGCAAAAATTGGTTAAAGGATTTCAACAGAAACAGAATCATGTGAAAACTGGGGCATACATAAACCAAGACAATGTTGGAAAACCAAGGCAACCGAAACATAATCATAAAAAAATAGAGTATACAGAATATACAGTGTGCAAAACCAGAGATTAAATTCTGACACAAATTTTCAACTGAACCCGAAACATACCTAAACCAGGACATACAAAAAACAATCATACCTAAACTGGGGCGTAAAAAAAACTAAGGCAAAACTTGGTCAAAGGATTTCAACAGAAACAAAATCATGTGAAAATGCCATACATTCATTCATTCATTCATTTTCTATACCGCTTAATGTTGGAAAACCAAGGCAAAAATTGCCAACTGAACCTGAATCATACCTAATCCAGGACATACAAAAACAGAAACTGAATTTAAATTAAACTGGTGTTTACGAGAACCAAGACAAAACTTTGACAAAAATTTCCAACAACAAACAAATGTTTTGAAAACTAAGGCAACATTTTGGCAACAATTTTCAACAGAAACAGAATCAAACAAAAACTGGAATGTATAACCCAAAAATTATGACCAAGGCTGTACAAAAACTAACTAGGGCAAAATTGTAAGAAAAAAGTTAAACAAAAATACAAATAATCCTAAAATTAGAGCACAGAAAACCAAGACAGTGTATGCAAAACAACATTTCAGTGAACATTTTCAACAAGAAATAATAATACAAGAACCAGGGTGTACAAAACCCAAGGATTACAAGATTGCAGCGAAACGGAACGGAATGAGATTTAGTAGAGCTGTATGTATATTTTTCAATAAGCAATTAATAGCAGCTCTTAATCTGGTGCAGTACGAAAACCTTGCATTTTGGATGCATTGCATCTCATTTGGATCGTCGACGTGTACCTTGAAAGAAGTAGCGTTTCACAGTGCCTCACTCTACACACTCAGCCGCACATGGGTGCCACCTTACTCTGCTAGGGCCCAGTCTAGCTGACGAGTCTTCACCAGGTCGACTCGGCAGTGCAGAATACGAGACAGACCTTGAAGGCACACACACACACCAAGTACAGTAATAATAAAGGGATGTTCTTTTAGATGAGCAAGCTGAAACGCGGAGTTAAAAGCAGTAAAATGACAGGTGGTGGTGGGGAGGGGTTAGGGTTAGGGTTGGGTTTAGGGTTAGGTTTTGGGTTATGGTTAGTAGTTAGGGTTATGGAGTTATAGGGTTAGGGGTTAGGGTTAGGGTTAGGGTAGGGTTAGGAGTTAGGGTCAGGGTTAGGGCTAGGGTTAGGGTTATGTGTTAGGGTTTAGGGTTTAGGGTTAGGGTTAGATTTGAGGTTAGGGTAGGGTTAGGAGTAGGTTAGGGTTAGGTTATTGTTAGGGTTTTGGTTAGGGTAAGGGTTAGGGGATAGGGATAGAGGTTAGGGTAGGGTTAGGGTTAGGAGTTAGGTGTAGGGACAGGGACAGGGGTAGGGTTAGAGGGTTAGGGTTAGGGGGTTAGGGGTAAGGGGTAAGGGTTAGGGTTAGTAGGGTTAGGGTTAGAGTGTTAGGGTTAGTGTTAGGGTTAGGGTAAGGTAGGGTTAGGTTTAGGGTCAGGGTTAGAGTAGGGTTAGAGGGTTAGGGTTAGGTTTTGGGTTATGGTTAGCAGTTAGGGTTATGGAGTTAGGGTTAGGGGTTAGGGGTTAGGGTTAGGGTTAGGGCTAGGTTTGGGGATAGGGTTAGCGGTTAGGGTTAGGGCCAGGGTTAGGTTTGGGGTTAGGGTTAGGTTAGGGTTAGNGTATGTCGCTGGGAGTGGGAGGAGGGAAGGAAGTCACAGAAGATGGGCTGCTGGAGAAATGATGGCGGACAGATGAGACAGGCGACGGCTGCATGCATCTTTTTTGTGCCGTGGTGACACCTCGTAGGTGACATGAAAGCACCCGGAAAATCATGTTGAATCAATGTTGGAAAACCGAGACAAAATTTTGACAAAAATGTTCAATGGTTAGAACTAGTTCAATGGAAACAGAATCATACCTAAACTGGGGCGTACAAAAACCAAGGCGACATTTGGCCGAAAATTTTCAACAGAAACTGAATCATATGAAAAGTAATGTATACAAAAACCAAAATAGTGTGGAAAAACCGAGACTTAATTATGACAAAAATGTTCAACTGAACCAGAATCATTTAAACCAGGACATACAAAAACCAATCATAGATAAAACAGGGGCGTAAGAAACTAAGGCAAAAATTGGTTAAAAGATTTCAACAGAAACAGAATCATGTGAAAACTGGGGCATACATAAACCAAGACAATGTTGGAAAACCAAGGCAACCGAAATATAATCATAAAAAAAAAATAGAGTATACAGAATATACAGTGTGGAAAAACAGAGATTAAATTCTGACACAAATTTCCAACTGAACCCGAATCATACCTAAACCAGGACATACAAAAAACAATCATACCTAAACTGGGGCGTAAAAAAAACTAAGGCAAAACTTGGTTAAAGGATTTCAACAGAAACAAAATCATGTGAAAAGGCCATACATTAATTCATTCATTCATTTTCTATACCGCTTTTATTGTAAACTGGTGTTTACGAGAACCAAGACAAAACTTTGACAAAAATATCCAACAACAAACAAATGATTTGAAAACTAAGGCAACAATTTTCAACAGAAAAAGAATCAAACAAAAACTGGAATGTATAACCCAAAAATTATGACCAAGACTGTACAAAAACTAACTAGGGCAAAATTGTAAGAAAAAAGGTAAACAAAAATACAAATAATCCTAAAATTAGACCACAGAAAACCAAGACAGTGTATGCAAAACAACATTTCAGTGAACATTTTCAACAAAACAAGAAATAATAATACAAGAACCAGGGTGTACAAAACCCAAGGATTACAAGATTGCAGCGGAACGGAACGGAATGAGATTTAGTAGAGCTGTATGTATATTTTTCAATAAGCAATTAATAGCAGCTCTTAATCTGGTGCAGTACAAAAACCTTGCATTTTGGATGCATTGCATCTCATTTGGATCGTCCACGTGTACCTTGAAAGAAGTAGCGTCTCACAGTGCCTCACTCTACACCCTCAGCCGCACATGGCTGCCACCTTACTCTGCCAGGGCCCAGTCTAGCTGACGAGTCTTCACCAGGTCGACTCGGCAGCGCAGAATACGAGACAGACCTTGAAGGCACACACACACACCAAATACAGTAATAATAAAGGGATGTTCTTTTAGATGAGCAAGCTGAAACGCGGAGTTAAAGCAGTAAAATGACAGGTGGTGGTGGTGGTGGGGTGTTAGGTTAGGTTTAGGGTTGGGTTTAGGGTTACGTTTTGTGTTATGGTTAACAGTTAGGGTTAGGGTTAGTGTTAGGGTTAGAGTTAGGGTAGGGTTATGAGTTAGGGTTAGGGTTAGAGGGTTAGGGTTACGGTAGAGTTAGGTTTAGGGTTAGGGTTAAAGTAGGGTTATGGTTAGAGGGTTAGGGTAGAGTTAGGTTTAGGGTTAAAGTAGAGTTAGGGTTAGGGGTTAGGGTCAGGGTCAGGGTTAGGGGTTAGGGGTTAGGGGTTAGGGTTAGGTTTTAGGGATAGGGTTAGGGTTACGGTAGGGTTAGGTTTAGGTGTTAAGGTTAGTGTTAGGCTTAGGGGTTAGGGTTAGGGTTAGGGATAGAGGTTAGGGTAGGGTTAAGGTTAGGGATAGAGGTTAGGGTAGGGTTAGGGTTAGGAATAGAGGTTAGGGTAGTGTTAGGGTTAGGAGTTAGATGTAGGAACAGGGTTGGGGTTAGGGTTAAGAGTTAGGTGTAGGGACAGGGTTAGGGTTAGAGGGTTAGGGTTAGTGGGTTAGGGTTAGGGGTAAGGGTTAGGGGTTAGGGGTTAGGGGTTAGGGTTAGAGGGTTAGGGTTAGGTTAGGGTTAGGGTTAGGGTTAGGTTTGGGGTTATGGTTAGTGGTTAAGGTTAGGTTTGGTGTTAGGTTTAGCGGTTAGGGTTAGGTTTGGGGTTAGAGTTAGGGTAGGAGGAAGGGGTTAAGGTTTGGTTAGGGTTAGGGTTAGGTTTGGGATCAAGGTAAGATTTAGGACTAGGAAAAGGTGCTAACCTATTTGCACTGGCCATTAATGTCCCTAGTAAGAATGTTTATTTCTCATTCAGACCTTGGGTATGAGCAGTGCTTAATCTCTGGATCCATATCCTTTCCGATCTTTTTCTTAGGGGCACGGACCACTGCGGGTTGGCCTGTAGGACCATGACACTGAGCGATCCCCATCCATGCTCCAGGAAGTGTTTAACCAGGTAAGTGTCTTTTTCTTTCTCTTTTAAGATGTTGGGTTAGGGTTAGGGTTAGGGGTTGGGAGAGAGGTTAGGTTAAGGTTAGGGTTAGGGGTTAGGGTTAGAGGGTTTGGGTTTGGGTTAGAGGGTTAGGGTTAGGGTTAGAGTTAGGTTTTTGAAATGTAAGTTTGCCTCCCCCACATGGGGGAAGCGAAAAATGCACGGGCCTCCCTCCAGTTCCAACATGGGTTACGGTTAGGGTTAGGGGTTAGGGTTTGGGTTAGGGTTAGGGTTTGGGTTAGGGTTAGGGTTAGGGTTAACATTAGCGTAGGGTTAGAGGGTTAGGGGGTTAGGGTTAGGGGAAAGGGTTAGTAGGGTTAGGGTTAGAGTGATAGGGTTAGGGTTAGGGTTAGGTTAGGGTTATGGTTAGGGTTAGGTTTAGGGTTAGGCTTAGGGTTAGGGTAGGGTTAGGGTTAGAGTAGGGTTAGAGGATTAGGGTTAGGTTTTGGGTTATGGTTAGCAGTTAGGGTTATGGAGTTAGGGTTAGGGGTTAGGGTTAGGGTTTAGGTTAGGGTTAGGGTTTAGGTTAGGGTTAGGGTAGGGTTAGGGTTAGGGTTAGGGTTAGGGTTAGGGATAGAGGTTAGGTTAGGGTTAGGGGTTAGGGTTAGGTTAAGGGACAAGATAAGGGGGCACCCTAATGAAAGGGGGGTGCCCCTACACTGGCACAGGTGGCATCTTAATTAAAACAGGGGATTGAAAAAGAGTTTATTACGAAAAAACAGAAATGTTAAAAATTATAAATTTCAAAATGAATAAAAATGAATTTGGAAAAAAAGACTTTCCCATTTTGCATGAATCACATAAAAAACCATAAAACATTCTTCAGAGGATAAAAGCCGACCCCTTATCTAAAAGGTGAGAACCTCACTACACGCACACACACACACACATATATATATATATATATCTAAAAAATAGCAAAGTCCTGGATAAAAGTAATAAATCCATAAAAAATATACCTACATAAATTATATGTGTATTTAAGAGAAATATATATAATATATGTTTAAGATAAATACATTCAAAATAAAACCAAATTAAACATAGGACCATAGAGAAGTGAAAATAAGACAAACACGATTTAAAAAGATAAATATAAGTGCTGTAACATCCCATGCTTGGTGTGTCTAACAACAAATCCACACATTGTTAATTGAATAAGTCCAACATGCGAGTAAAAGTCTCATTGGCCCCCTCAGGTGGCCTCACACCAACACAACATGCCATGCATCCATTGCTAAAATTCATTTGAAATCATGCTGTGTCCTTAAAAATCACTCAGGTCCCAAACAAACAATACATATAAAATAAATATATAAATAAATAAAACAAAAAGTACATACACATAAATAAGCGTGTGGTTGTCTTTTGTTAAAATATAGGTCGGTTCCTTCCAAAGAAAATATACAATTGATGTAGCAGGTTGTTGGTCTAACTACACCAGACCTACCGTGTGAGTAAGGTAGATGCTGTTTTTCAACCATGATTTGGGTTGGGTAGCAGAAATTTAGATATCTATATAAAAATATATGTGTGACACCACTATGCGGAACGGACATGATGTCACGTCCTCCGAATGTTTTTCCGCGACCCCGAGGTCGGTTCCGCTGTTAAGAAAATTTGAATTAAAAAAAACATAAATATAAGAGCTAAAAGAGAATAAAAGTGCTATAAATAGAGAAAATTCTAAAACAGTAGTACACTCCATGCAATAAAATGAAATAAAATAAAATGAAATCACGTCAAATAAATACATAAGAAAACGATTAAAAAAAGAAAACAGACGGAACCAATTGTCTCTGGTTAACCTGTTCGTGTTAAAAAACAAGGGAGAAGGAATGTGCACTGTCCGCTACCGGTAAATAAGCTTATTATTTCACGTTAAGGCCGAGCGGCTCGGTGGATTTCATACAATTCATCCATCTCCTTTCCGCTCGCTTACGTTGCATTGTGGTCCAATTTTTTCTGCTCTCCAAACCAAATGCCTGCAAATCATCCAGCGTGTGTAGTTGGAAATGTGGATAGAGGAGGCCATTCTTGTTGCTCTTTTGGATATTATAAACATGTTGTTTAATTCTCGCCTGAATTGTGTTTTTGGTTTCCCCAATGTAAATCCTTTGGCAGCTTTTACATTGGATTCCATATACCACATTCATGGTTTTAAATGAGAAAGACTGCCAGATGGAGGCGCTGGTACCGGCCAGGGGGTTCTGGAGGAATTTACGGTGAGTAAAATATTGGTGTTTCACCAAGTGGCTATTTACTTTCGCATGCACCAATATGTCCTGAAGGTTTTTGTTCCTCTTGTAAGCGGATATCACTTTCAAATTCCTCAAAGCCGTGTTATTCTCCTGCGCTTGCTGGAAGTTAGCTTTTAATTGGGAGCCGAACCTCACTGCAGAGTGGGAGAACGTGGAGACGAATGGGATGGCAAGGCGGTCATCCAGCTGCTTCTCATAGGTCCCAGTCCTGCGAAAGGAATCCTCCACCTCCCTCTTTATATACCTGAGGAAGCGTTTTGTATAACCTCGCAGTCTGAGAGCTGAAAATAAAATCTGTATAGCCTTGTCAACATCCTCTGTTAAAGTGCATATGCGGTGGAAATGTATCAATTGTGATTTTATAATGCCTTTAAAAGTGTGTTTTGGTTGGAAACTGGTTTTATGTAAAAGAGCATGTGTATCAGTGTCCTTGAACCACACTCTCGTCGCCAATTGTTTACTTTCTGTATTATTCTGAATAAAAAATACCTGTGTATCTAAAAATTCCAGTCTTTCTGTTTGTACATTATGTGTAAGTTTGATGGATGGGTGATGTGTTGCCAGGGTGTTTAAAAAGATAAAAAAATCTTCCCTGGAATCTCCCCAAATCCCAAAGATATCATCCAGGTATCTCAGATAAAGTAAAGGCACTGTTCCACATTTAGAGAAGGCCGATTGTTCCCACATTGCCATATATAGGTTTGCATATGCTGGTGCACATTTTTTCCCCATGGCTGTTCCCTGAATCTGTAGATAATATTTACCATCAAATTCAAAGTCATTGCAGGTGAGGCTCAGCTCCAGAAGCTGCAGGATGGCCCGGTCCGGGCGGCTGGCATCTGGATGAGCACAAAGGGCTCTTTCTACGGCTTGTAGGCCCAATTGGGTTTCGATGTTCGTGTAGAGGGAGGTAATATCTATTGAGAACAAGAATGCCTCCCTGGGTGCTCTGACTGCCTTTAACTTGTGCACAAAATCATATGTATTTTTTACATAACTGTTGTGTCGTTGTGATAGTGGATTAATGTAATAATCAATAAATTCTGCAATTCTGTAGGACTCCGATCTATTGTCGCTAACAATGGGACGTCCCGCCGGTACTTGAAAGGGGATGGTCCAGCTCCCTGGAGCTTTATGGATTTTAGGTAACAGATAAAATTGTCGTGCCCTTGGTTTGTCCGGTCCAGAAAGGTAAGTGAATTGTTTAGATTTAATGTATTTTTCATCTTTTAACTGTTGTAGTATATTATGAATTTTTTGTTTTGTCGTATATTGCATAGAGTGTGGTATGGAAGTATAATGTTTATTGTTGTTAAGCTGTCTGTAGGCTTCTATAAGGTACTGTGATTTATCCATAATGATGATTTGTGATCCTTTGTCTGCAGGTTTAATAACAATGTGTTTATTGTTCTTCAGGGCTTTAAGGGCTTTATAGTGTTCCCCATCCAAGTTGCGACGGTGCGTATTCTATAGTCAGCAAATGCGGCTAAGTCCCTGTGGATCAGAGCCCTAATATTAGGGGAGGCAGCTTCCCAGGGAGGAGTCCAGGAAGAGGGATCCGTGAAAGGTAAGTGTGGATAAGATGTTTCGTACTCAAAATAATCTAACAGTCTTAATCTTCTATGGTACTTGTATAGGTCCCTTTGGAACTCCTCCCGGTCCTGATGTTGAGGAGTGGGAATAAAGGTCAAGCCTCTCTCCAACACCTCTACCTGGGCTGGTGAAAGTGTAAAAGAGGAAGACAAGTTGGTAATATTGTGGTAGTGGGGAGTTGTGTTAAACAATACTCACCTGGGAAAAATTTAGGTTATCCACCCAAAGTTAAAAATCCTAGGGGCCGTCTGTTTTGTCCAATGAACTGGGTCATGAGGTTCAGTATTGAAAAGTTATTTATTTATATCCGGAATGAATTGGCATTTCTTTTCAATTATATCATTTAGGTAATTTAGTCTATCCTTTTGTATAGGGGTCAATTTGTCCAAAAAATTGATGAGAGGAACATACACCGTAGCTTTAGGGAATACATCCTCACATGTTTTAAGCAATTGTTGCAACTGCTTCCAAATTGTTATTTTATTCTGTTCTCTGAGGTAATTATTGAGTCCCAACGCCAAAATCACTCTTTCTGGTCTCAACATAGGTGACTTCTTTCTCAGGACCTCCCTGATGTGTTGAAAAGTAGCCCCCGGATAGCTGTCCACTTGAATCAGGGCATTCTTAAATGGGGGGATCCGCGGGAGATTAGAATCTCCCATTATCAATACTGGTTTACGGGCACAGAATGACCAGTCCGCTATTTTTCTGAACGTATTAGGGTGTCTTGTGGGTTCCATGCGGGTGTCCGAAGCAGACTCCACTTCCGGGTTGATCGTTTTGTCAGGAAGGGGGGGTTCAGATAGGGAATAATTTGGATAATGAGTATCCTTTGATATGTTTCCCTTCATCATATTGTTCCCCCCTCCTGTCGAGTCCTTGGAGGGAGTCTGCCTCTTCACCCTTTGTGACTGTTTGGAATCCTGTGAAGCAGAAGATAGCCGATCAATAGCATCATCCTGTCTAATTACTATATTGTTGTAAGATGTCGGTTTAGGAAGGTGAAGATTTGAGGAGGGATTAAGGCTAGGAATAGGAAAATTGAAATTAGGATTGGGGTGGGGTTACAGTTAGGGATGGGGTTCGGGTTAGGGTTAGGAATGGTGTTAGGGTTAGGGATAGGGAATTTGGGGGTAGGGTTAAGGGTAGGAGTGAGTTTGGGGGAGGTAGGGTTAGGGTTGGGGTTAGGGTTAGGGGTGAGGCTAGGGTTAGGAGTGAGGTTAGGGTTAGGGGGTTTGGGGGTAGGGTTAGGAGTAAGGGTGGGGTGGTAAGATTAGGAGTGGGGTTAGGGTTAGGGCTAGGGGTGGGGTTAGGATTAGTAGGGTAGAGGTTCGGGCTAAGGTTAGGGTAAGGGTGAGGGTCAGGGATGGGGTTAAGGTTGGAAGAGTTGAGGTCTGGGGTCAGGACAGTCCCCCTCCTCATCCGAGGGGTCACCTCGGAGGATGAAGAAGACCTCCTGCCAAAATTTTGGAACAATGGCCATCTCTGCTGTAACTGTAATTTGTTTTGATATACTTTGTGCTGATATCATCCCCGGTGGAAGGTCCCGTTTAAGATGCGCTGCTGGTCCCCCCAAGTTCCCGGCCGCGGCTGAAGCCCCAGCCCCGGTCCCGCCGGCCGGAGGAAGCCTCACCAAATCCGAGAACAGGAGCGGGCCCACAGCAGCAGCAGCAACCGGGGGACCATGCGCCAGAGGAGGAAATTCCTCCTGGCTTGGTAGCAATGGTGTCTGCAATGGGTGGCTGTCCTTGATTTTACTAACCATAGATCTAAATGTTTCTATTGAGCTGATGGTAAGTCTTTTTTTGTACCTGGTTTTGCCCCGAGCTATTGCCCTATTAAAAGCATCTTCCTCCCACACCTTTGTATTTTCCAGGCCCCTTGCAATCACTTCATCATAAATAGTTTTAATAATCATCATATTCTGTTCTAACCAGGTCATTGTGGCAAGTTTCACTTTTTCCAAGGTGTCTTGGTTTGGGGAAGATGGTTTGATAAAAGAAGTCAGTTTCTGGACTTTTTTCATCATCCCCGGCGGGGCTGGTTGATGGGCGTTAAGAATTTCGGAATGGTGGACCGCCTGTAGGATTTTAAAATACGCCTTGGCTAAATTCCCTTGTGCAGGTTTGTTAAAACTTAAAAAAGATTCTTGTCCCGCCAGATTTGATCCAGGGCTTAGCTGTTTGCGCTTGTTTCCCCTAGAATTAAAATGGCGGTGAACCTCCATAATGTTTGTGGGACTGTAAGTTTGTTAATGGTCCAGGCAGAGGTGTATGGAGTTAAGTTAAGGCAATCAGAGCACTTATGGCAAAATGGGAAAGTTAAAAGAAAAACGAAAAAAACAACAAACATTTTTTTTTAATAAATAAATAAAACTGAAATAAAATTTTTTTTTAAAAGAAACTAAGAAGAGTTAAGAACTAAAAAAATCGTTTTTTTTTTAAAAAAAACGAATCAACTGGAAGCCCCAGTGAGTGTCCAAGCTGATCGCTGTGGGAAAACAGAGTTAATAGAGTTCACAGGGGTCTCCCCAACACTTACAGGCTACAAGCTTGTAGATCACTCGCTGGCCTGTAATGCAGAATCCTCCCTTTTGATGTTGCTCCTCTAGGAAAGGTATCCTAGCCGCAGGTAAGTGCCACGAGACAGGCCATGGACTCCTCGTGCACCTGTTTGCTTGCCATGCAGGATCCTCCTATTCGGTGCTGCTCCTCCAGGGAGGGTACCTTAGCCGCAGGTGAGTGCCCCAAACTCTGCTCCGTAATCTCCACGAATGGTTCGTTTACCAGCCAGAAAAGTAGTCACAAACTACCCACCTAATGTGGTGACTCCAGAGTTTAAAAAATTATATAAATTTTTAGGGTTAGGGTTACGGGTTTGGGTTAGGGTTAGGGGCTTATTGTTAGGGTTAGATTTAGGGTTAGGGTTAAAGGGTTGGGAGAGAAGGGTTTTGGACTAACCCCTCCCAAGGTGGGTGGGGGAGTCAATGCACGCTTCATCCAGTCCCTGATCCATACCCATCTTCCTGTGCATGCAGGATTGGGAGAGGAGGAGAGGAGAGATCCCATGAAAACTGTTATTTTGAAACTGTTTGAGAATTGTTTGCTGCTTAATTTTCCAAATTTGGAATGAGGCAGGGTCAAATGTTGAGTTAAGGCCAGGGTCGGGTTGGGAGATGAGAGAAGGGGTTCCATTGCGAAGAAGAGAAGGAAAAGGGGGGGGGTTGTTTGTCTAAAAGAAAGAGATTAAAAAAGAAAAGAAGAAAAAAAAGGAGAGCGAAAAAAAGAAGAGAGAGAGAGATATAAGAGTAAGGAGGAGAAGGGGAGAAAACGAGGGGGAAGAAGGAGATTGTCTAAAAGAAAGAGAGAAAAAAGAAAAGAAGGAAGAAAAGGAGAGAGAAAAAAAAGAATAGAGAGAGATATATAAGAATAAAGAGGAGAAGGGGAGAAACAAAGAGGGGGAAGAAAGAGATTGTCTAAAAGAAAGAGAGAAAAAAGAAAAGAAGGAAGAAAAGGAGAGAGAAAAAAAGAAGAGAGAGAGATATATAAGAATAAGGAGGAGAAGGGGAGAAACAAAGAGGGGGAAGAAAGAGATTGTCTAAAAGAAAGAGAGAAAAAAGAAAAGAAGAAAAAAAAGGAGAGAGAAAAAAAGAAGAGAGAGAGATATATAAAGTTAGGAGGAGAAGGGGAGAAACAAAGAGGGGGAAGAAAGAGATTTGTCTAAAAGAAAAAAAGAAAAAAAGAAAAGAAAAAAAGGAGAGAGAAAAAAAGAAGAGAGAGAGAGATATAAGAGTAAGGAGGAAAATGGGAGAAACAAAGAGGGGGAAGAAAGAGAGAGGTAAGGAGGGGGTTAGGACGAGGGTAGAGGTTAGGGTTGGGGGAGGTTTTAGGGTTGGTTAGGGTTAGGGTTAGGGAAGGGGTAGGGGTGGGGTTAGGGGAGGTTGGGGTTAGGAGGGTTAGGGTTAGGTTTGGGGTTATGGTTAGCAGTTAGGGTTAGGATAGGTTAGGGTTGGGGAAGGGGTAAGGGTAGGGTTAGGGGAGGTTGGGGTTAGGGTTAGGAGGGTTAGGGTTAGGGTTAGGTTTGGGGTTATGGTTAGCAGTTAGGGTTAGGGTTACATTAGAGGGTTAAAGGGTTAAATGAATAGAGGTTTAGAGGGTTAGGGTTATGGTTATGGTTAGGTGGGTTAGGGTTAGGTTTAGGGGTTAGGGTGAGGGGTTAGGTTAGGTTTAGGGTTAGTGTAGGGTTAGGATTCAGGGTTAGGGTTAACGTTAGGGGGTTAGGGGTAAGGGTTTGGGTTAGTAGGGTTAGGGTTAGTGTTGGGGTAGGGTTAGGGTTAGGGTAGGTTTAGGGTTAGGGTTAGAGTTAGGGTAGGGTTAAGGTTTAGGGTTACGGGTTAGGGTTAGGTAATCCCCCAATAACAATCTCAATCTGAACCCCAAAGAGGGTTAGGGTTGGGTTAGAGGGTTAGGGGGTTCTAGGGTTAGGGGGTTAGAGGGTTAGAGGGTTAGGTGGGTTAGGTGGGTTAGGGTTAGTGTTAGGGTAGAGTTAGGATAGGGTTAGGTTTGGAGTTATGGTTAGGGGTTATGGTTAGGTTTGGGGTTAGGGGTTAGGTTAGGGTTAGGGCTAGGTTTGGGGTTAGGGTTAGCGGTTAGGTTTGGGGTTAAGGTTAGCGGTTAGGGCTGGGTTAGGGTTAGCGTTTAGGGTTAGGGCCAGGGTTAGGGTTAGCGGTTAGGGTTAAGTTTGGGGTTAGTGTTAGCGGTTATTGTTAGGTTTGGGTTAGGGGGTGGGGTTAGGTTTAAGGTTAGGGTTAGGGTAGAAGGAAGGGGTTAATGTTTGGTTAGGGTTAGGGTTAGGTTTGGGGTTAAGGTAAGATTTAGTACCAGGAAAAGGTGCTAACCTATTTGCACTGGCCATCAATGTCCCTAGTGAGAATAATCATTTTTCATTCAGACCATGGGGATGAGCAGAGTTTAATCTCTGGATCCATATCCTTTCTGATCTTTTTCTCAGGGGCACGGACCACTCCAGGTTGGCCTGTAGGACCATGACCCTGAGCAATACCCATCCGAGCTCCAGGAAGTGTTTGACCAGGTAAGTGTCTTTTTCTTTCTCTTTTAAGATGTTGGGTTAGTGTAGGGTTAGGGTTATGGGGTTAGGGTTAGGGGTAAGGGATAGGGTTAGTAGGGTTAGGGTGTTAGTGTTAGAGTAAGGTTAGGGGTTAGAGTGTTAGGGTTAGGTTAGCGTTAGGGTAAGGGTTAGTGTTAGGGTAGGGTTAGGGTTAGGGTTAGGGATGGGGATAGGGTTAGGTTTAGGGTTAGGAGGGTTAAGGTTAGGGTTAGAATTGGGGTTATGGTTAGCAGTTAGGGTTAGGGTTACATTAGCGGGTTAAAGGGTTAAAGGAATAGAGGTTTAGAGGGTTAGGGTTATGGTTATGGTTAGGTGGGTTAGGGTTAGGTTTCGGGGTTAGGGTGAGGGGTTAGGGTTAGGTTAGGTTTAGGGTTACTGTAGGGTTAGGGTTAGGATTTAGGGTTAGGGTTAACGTTAGGGGGTTAGGGTTAGGGTAGGGGTAGGGTTAGGGTTAGGGTTAGGGTAGGTTTAGGGTTAGGGTTAGAGTTAGGGTAGGGTTAGGGGTAGGGATAAGGTTTAGGGTTAGGGTTACGGGTTAGGGTTACGGGTTAGGGTTAGGTTTAGGGGGTTATTGTTAGAGTTAGACTTGGGGTTAGAGGGTTAGGGTTAGGTTAGAGGGTTAGGGGGTTCTAGGGTTAGGGGGTTAGAGGGTTAGGTTAGGGTTAGGTGGGTTAGGGTTAGTGTTAGGGTAGAGTTAGGATAGGGTTAGGTTTGGAGTTATGGTTAGGGGTTCGGGTTAGCTTTGGTGTTAGGGTTAGCGGTTAGGTTAGGGTTAGGGCTAGGTTTGGGGTCAGGGTTAGCGGTTAGGTTTGGGGTTAAGGTTAGGGTTAGGGTTAATTTTGGGGTTAGTGTTAGCGGTTATGGTTAGGTTTGGGGTTAGGGGGTGGGGTTAGGGGAGGTTGGGGTTAGGGTTAGGAGGGTTAGGGTTAGGTTTGGGGTTATGGTTAGCAGTTAAGTTTGGGGTTAGTGTTAGCGGTTAGGGTTAGGTTTGGGGTTAGGGGGTGGGGTTAGGGGAGGTTGGGGTTAGGGTTAGGAGGGTTAGGGTTAGGTTTGGGGTTATGGTTAGCAGTTAGGGTTAGGGTTACATTAGAGGGTTAAAGGGTTAAAGGAATAGAGGTTTAGAGGGTTAGGGTTATGGTTATGGTTAGGTGGGTTAGGGTTAGGTTTAGGGGTTAGGGTGAGGGGTTAGGTTAGGTTTAGGGTTAGTGTAGGGTTAGGATTCAGGGTTAGGGTTAACGTTAGGGGGTTAGGGGTAAGGGTTTGGGTTAGTAGGGTTAGGGTTAGTGTTGGGGTAGGGTTAGGGTTAGGGTAGGTTTAGGGTTAGGGTTAGAGTTAGGGTAGGGTTAAGGTTTAGGGTTACGGGTTAGGGTTAGGTTTAGGGGGTTATTGTTAGAGTTAGACTTGGGGTTAGAGGGTTAGGGTTGGGTTAGAGGGTTAGGGGGTTCTAGGGTTAGGGGGTTAGAGGGTTAGAGGGTTAGGTGGGTTAGGTGGGTTAGGGTTAGTGTTAGGGTAGAGTTAGGATAGGGTTAGGTTTGGAGTTATGGTTAGGGGTTATGGTTAGGTTTGGGGTTAGGGGTTAGGTTAGGGTTAGGGCTAGGTTTGGGGTTAGGGTTAGCGGTTAGGTTTGGGGTTAAGGTTAGCGGTTAGGGCTGGGTTAGGGTTAGCGTTTAGGGTTAGGGCCAGGGTTAGGGTTAGCGGTTAGGGTTAAGTTTGGGGTTAGTGTTAGCGGTTATTGTTAGGTTTGGGTTAGGGGGTGGGGTTAGGTTTAAGGTTAGGGTTAGGGTAGAAGGAAGGGGTTAATGTTTGGTTAGGGTTAGGGTTAGGTTTGGGGTTAAGGTAAGATTTAGTACCAGGAAAAGGTGCTAACCTATTTGCACTGGCCATCAATGTCCCTAGTGAGAATAATCATTTTTCATTCAGACCATGGGGATGAGCAGAGTTTAATCTCTGGATCCATATCCTTTCTGATCTTTTTCTCAGGGGCACGGACCACTCCAGGTTGGCCTGTAGGACCATGACCCTGAGCAATACCCATCCGAGCTCCAGGAAGTGTTTGACCAGGTAAGTGTCTTTTTCTTTCTCTTTTAAGATGTTGGGTTAGTGTAGGGTTAGGGTTATGGGGTTAGGGTTAGGGGTAAGGGATAGGGTTAGTAGGGTTAGGGTGTTAGTGTTAGAGTAAGGTTAGGGGTTAGAGTGTTAGGGTTAGGTTAGCGTTAGGGTAAGGGTTAGTGTTAGGGTAGGGTTAGGGTTAGGGTTAGGGATGGGGATAGGGTTAGGTTTAGGGTTAGGAGGGTTAAGGTTAGGGTTAGAATTGGGGTTATGGTTAGCAGTTAGGGTTAGGGTTACATTAGCGGGTTAAAGGGTTAAAGGAATAGAGGTTTAGAGGGTTAGGGTTATGGTTATGGTTAGGTGGGTTAGGGTTAGGTTTCGGGGTTAGGGTGAGGGGTTAGGGTTAGGTTAGGTTTAGGGTTACTGTAGGGTTAGGGTTAGGATTTAGGGTTAGGGTTAACGTTAGGGGGTTAGGGTTAGGGTAGGGGTAGGGTTAGGGTTAGGGTTAGGGTAGGTTTAGGGTTAGGGTTAGAGTTAGGGTAGGGTTAGGGGTAGGGATAAGGTTTAGGGTTAGGGTTACGGGTTAGGGTTACGGGTTAGGGTTAGGTTTAGGGGGTTATTGTTAGAGTTAGACTTGGGGTTAGAGGGTTAGGGTTAGGTTAGAGGGTTAGGGGGTCCTAGGGTTGGGGGGTTAGAGGGTTAGGTTAGGGTTAGGTGGGTTAGGGTTAGTGTTAGGGTAGAGTTAGGATAGGGTTAGGTTTGGAGTTATGGTTAGGGGTTAGGGTTAGGTTTGGGGTTAGGGTTAGGGCTAGGTTTGGGGTTAGGGTTAGCTTTGGTGTTAGGGTTAGGGTTCGGGTTAGGGGATTAGAGTTAGGTTTTAGGGTTAGGGTAGGGTTAGTGTTAGAGTTCGGGTAGGGTTATAGGGTTAGGGTTAGCGTTAGGTTAGGGTTAGGTTTAGGGGGTTAGGGGGCTAGGGTTAGGGTTTAGGGTTAGGGTAGGGTTAGTGTTAGAGTTAGGGGTTAGGGTTAGTTTAGGGTTAGGGTTATGGTAAGGGTTAGGGAATGGGTTAGGGGTTAGGGTTAGTATGGTTAGGGTTAGAGTGGTAGGGTTAGGTTAGTGTTAGGGTTAGTGTTAGGGTTCGGGTAGGGTTATAAGGTTAGGGTTAGGGTTAGGTTTAGTTTGGGTTAGGGTTAGAGGGTTAGGGTTAGCGTTAGGTTAGGGTTAGGGGGTTAGGGTTTAGGGTTAGGGTAGGGTTAGTGTTAGAGTTAGGGGTTAGGGTTAGTTTAGGGTTAGGGTTATGGTAAGGGTTATGGTAAGGGTTAGGGAATGGGTTAGGGGTTAGGGTTAGTATGGTTAGGGTTAGGGTTAGCAGTTAGGGTAGGGTTAGGGTTATGGAGTTAGGGGTTAGGGGTTAGGGATTAGGGATTAGGGATTAGGGATTAGGGATAGGGATTAGGGTTAGTATTAGGGGTAAAATAAGGGGTTAGAGGTTAGGTTAGGGTTAGGGTAGAAGGAAGGGGTTAGTGTTAGGGATGGGGATAGGGATAGGGATAGGGATAAGGTTTAGGGTTAGGGTTACGGGTTAGGGTTAGGTTTAGGGGGTTATTGTTAGAGTAGGGTTAGGGTTAGGGTAGAGTTAGGATAGGGTTAGGTTTGGAGTTATGGTTAGGGGTTAGGGTTAGGGTTAGGTTTGGGGTTAGGGTTAGCGGTTAGGTTAGGGCTAGGTTTGGGGTTAGGGTTAGCGGTTAGGTTTGGTGTTAGGGTTAGGGTTAGGGGATTAGAGTTAGGTTTTAGGGTTAGGGTAGGGTTAGTGTTAGAGTTCGGGT
>QODF01002072.1:481727-591025 GCA_024372805.1 Oostethus manadensis | reverse complement strand
TGGTTGTTTGTCTATATGTGCCCTGCGATTGACTGGCGACCAGTCCAGGGTGTACCCCGCCTCTCGCCCAAAGTCTGCTGGGATAGGCTCCAGCATCCCCATGACCCTAATGAAAATAAGCGGCATAGAAAATGGATGGATGGATGGAAACAGTGGATTTGTGTGTTCTCTATACGCCGTTTTATGGATTATCCTAATTGATCTTTTTTGCAGTACATCAAGCGAGTCAAGTGTACTTTTATAGTTATTTCCCCATATCTCCACACAATAAGTTAGACACAATATGGTAACACCAGAGAACTATTGTTCTCTGGTGTTACCATATCAACCAGAGTTTGGAGTGATTTTTGATTCAGGACAAATTTGACTTTATTCAGTATTTCTTGCTACTTTATGTTGTATGTTTTTGATGTGAGGTTTAATTTCTCATCTAAATGTTGCATTTTCTGCCCTTTTTGGTTTTGGGGGGAAAAAATTATTATTATTTTTATTTAGAATATAGATTTTTTTAACTTTTGTTGGTAAATTTGGCACTTTTTTATTTGTTTCAGTGAACTAGAAAATAATGCCTGTAGACAACCACCATGTATCTCCCCAGGCACATTAATGCTGTATTCCATGAAAAATCCTGAACAAACATGGCGTCCTTTCTCTTCTGCGCAGCCACAGAGGCCTCGAACACGTGTTACATCACCAGCACCTACTCCACCTGCTCCGTGGAGGAGATTGTGGCGGCAGCGCCGAACGGCTACCGCTGGTTTCAGCTCTACGTTTACAGGGACAGGAAGCTGTCAGAGCAAATCGTGCACCGCGTGGAGGCGCTGGGCTTCAAGGCCTTGGTCCTCACCGTGGATGTGCCGTATACGGGCAAGCGGCGCAACGACATACGGAACCAGTTCAAGCTGCCGCCGCATCTCAAGGTCAAGAACTTTGATGGCGTCTTTCAGGTAAGAGGAATCACGGTCACGGACATTCTGACTTTTCTCTTGAATCTTCTCGATGGTGAATCGATTTGTTTTGGAGTCATTAAAGTGATCCGGTTCACTTGAGTCGCTTGCGTTGTCCTGTGGGTCGAGTGAGTCAACCAATTGGACATAATCCCCTGAGTCAGATACGTTTGCTCTCTTTAGACAGAGGAGGACTCATAGGATCTGGATTCATCCCTTCCTCTGACTCATGAATTCTGATTCAGTAGGAAGATTCAAATCGCTAAGACGGGTGATTCAAGAGCTGATCGCCAGTATTCATTGACTCGATTCGGATTATTTTATAATCACAAAACTCAGTCCTCGGTCACAGTGAAAAGAAATCTCACCACATTTCAGGTTTGGAGCCTCGCTTCCGTCTTTGGTGCGACTACCGAACGTCTTCACAAGCTCAGCCACTCATTGTCTTTATGATTCCGACTCCAAAAACAGAACCTGTGGACATAAATGAAGACTTTTGTGTATACGATATTCTTGTAAAAACACAGCTTCTTTTAACGTTGTCTCTTAATATTTGGACTTTATTCTTGTAAAATCACTGCTGTTTTTTTTTCATTTTTTCCGCTGTTTTCTGGTTAAATTCTAATTTTAGAACGTGCGCGGGCCAATAAGAAAACAGCGGCAAGCAGCAAGTGGTCCCTGGGCTCTGCTTTGGACACCCATGATGTACAGACACTGCAAGTTTTAGCACCTTCACCTTTGAGCTAGCCGTTTTCTAGCATCGAGGCTAGCGGTAATTAGCCGGTAGGCTGACAGGCCAACAAGCAGCAGGCTCATTGGTCTGGAAGAAGCAGTGTCACACATTTCAACAATAATGTTACTTTTTTTTGCCATGAATTAATGTAATATTGATGTATGGGTTTAGGAGGCAGCAGGCCCAGAAGAGTACGGCATACCGGCCAACACTTTGGACCCGTCCATCAGCTGGAAAGACATCTATTGGCTGCAGTCCATCACCAGGCTGCCCATCATCATCAAGGGCATCCTGACCAAGGAGGACGCCGAGCTAGCTGTGGAGCATGGCGTGCAGGGCATCATCGTGTCAAACCACGGGGGGAGACAGCTGGACGGCGGCCCGGCCTCGGTACTTTACTTGTGATTGTTCAGGAGTAGGCTCCTGTGGCAGTTCTGTCAGTAACAACACGTCCTTGCAGATTGACGCGCTGTCCGAGATCGTTGACACGGTGCAGGGCCGCATCGAGATCTACCTGGATGGCGGCATCAGGACGGGGAGCGATGTGCTCAAAGCGCTGGCCTTGGGGGCCAAGTGTGTTTTCGTTGGCCGGCCAGCGGTATGGGGTCTTGCGTACAAGGTACAATGTGGGTGTGGGTCTGTGTGAGACCAAAATATTTTAATTACTCAAATTCACTATAATATCTTCTTCTTCTTTTCCTTTCGGCTTATCCCGTTAGGGGTCGCCACAGCGAATCAATTGCCTCCATCTAGCTCTGTCTTCTGTATCCTCTTCTCTCGCGCCAACTACCTTCATGTCCTCTTTCACTACATCCATAAACCTCCTCTTTGGTCTTCCTCTAGGCCTCCTGCCTGGCAATTCAAAACTCAGCATCCTTCTACCAACATATTCACTATCTCTCCTCTGGACATGTCCGAACCATCTCAGTCTGGCCTCTCTGACTTTATCTCCAAAACCTCTAACATGTGCTGTCCCTCTGATGTGCTCATTCCTGATCCTGTCCATCCTGGTCACACCCAAAGAGAACCTCAGCATCTTCATCTCTGCTACCTCCAGCTCTGCCTCCTGTCTTTTCCTCAGCGGCACTGTCTCTAAACCAAACAACATCGCTGGTCTCACCACAGTTTTGTACACCTTTCCTTTCATTTTAGCTGAAACTCTTCTATCACACATCACACCCGACACTTTTCTCCACCCATTCCAGCCTGCCTGCACACGCTTCTTCACCTCTTTTCCACACTCTCCATTGCTCTGGACTGTTGACCCTAAGTACTTAAAATCCTCCACCTTCTTTATCTCTTCTCCCTGTAACCTCACTCTTCCACTTGGGTCCCTCTCATTTACACACATGTACTCCGTCTTGCTGCGGCTGACCTTCATTCCTCTCCTTTCCAGGGCAAACCTCCACCCCTCAAGCTTCTCCTCCACCTGTTCCCTGCTCTCACTACATATCACAATGTCATCTGCAAACATCATAGTCCATGGAGATTCCTGTCTAACCTCGTCCGTCAGCCTGTCCATCACCATAGCAAACAAGAAGGGGCTCAGAGCTGATCCCTGATGGAGTCCCACCTTCACTCGGAACTCCTCTGTCACACCTGCAGCACACCTCACTACTGTCTTACAGTCCTCGTACATGTCCTGCACCGCTCTAACATACTTCTCTGCCACTCCAGACTTCCTCATACAATACCACAGTTCCTCTCTGGGCACCCTGTCATAAGCTTTCTCCAGATCTACAAAAACACAATGCAGCTCCCTCTGACCTTCCCTGTACTTCTCAATCAACATCCTCAAAGCAAATACTGCATCTGTTGTACTCTTTTTTGGCATAAAACCGTACTGCTGCTCACAAATGCTCACGTTTGCCCTTAGTCTAGCTTCAACTACTCTTTCCCATAACTTCATTGTATGGCTCATCAGCTTTATTCCTCTGTAGTTGCCACAACTCTGCACATCTCCCTTGTTCTTAAAAATGGGCACCAGCACACTTCTCCTCCATTCCTCAGGCATCTTCTCATTATCTAAGATCTTGTTAAACAACCCGGTCAGGAACTCTATTGCCACCTCTCCTAGACACTTCCATACCTCCACAGGTATATCATCAGGACCGAGTGCCTTTCCATTCTTCATCCTCTTCAATGCCCTCCTCACTTCTTCCTTACTAATCTTTGCTACTTCCTGGTCCACAACAGTCACCTCTTCTACTCTTTGTTCTCTTTCATTTTCCTCATTCATCAACTCTTCAAAGTACTCTTTCCATCTTCCCATGACACTACTGGCACCTGTCAATACCCTTCCATCCCTATCCTTCATCACCCTAACCTGCTGCACGTCCTTCCCATCTCTGTCCCTCTGCCTTGCCAACCTGTATAGATCTTTCTCTCCCTCCTTGCTGTCCAACCTAGCATACAAGTCATCATAAGCCCCTTGTTTGGCCTTTGCCACCTTTACTTTCACCTTACGCTGCATCTCTCTGTACTCCTGTCTACTCTCTTCAGTCCTCTCAGTGTCCCACTTCTTCTTAGCTAACCTCTTACTCTGTATACACTCCTGCACCTCCTCATTCCACCACCAAGTCTCCTTATCTACTTTCCTTCCAGATGACACACCAAGTACTCTCCTACCTGTCTCCCTGATCACAGTAGCTGTAGTTGTCCAGTCATCTGGAAGGACTTCCTGGCCACCCATAGCCTTTTTCAACTCCTTCCTAAATGTCACGCAACACTCCTCCTTTTTGAGCTTCCACCATTTTGTCCTCTGCTCTGTTATCAATAATTATAATAATTATACATAATAGTTTTTGATTTTTTTAATAATCAAAATTCTTATAATTACCTTTATAGTAATTGTTTTTTTTATTCATTTATTCATTCATTTTCTATACTGCTAGGGTCGTGGGGTTATTATTATTATTATTTGCATACATTGTTATTGTATTATCATACAATTATTTCATTATTATTGTTATTATACATTAAAAACAACAGTAAAAATCTATACATCTATACATGCATATACAGTATAAACACATCAATTGGGGTCCTTGAGCTGATTATTTTAAAAATATAATTTAACAAAAAAAACAAATATAAAACTCAGCAATAATGTTACAAGAAATATTGTATTCTATTAATAATATGAGAAACCAACAAAACAGCTAACATTATTCATTGATTGTAAACTATTATTATTACGATAAATTAAAAAACTACAACAGCAAAAATGGAAACGTGCAGTATTTTTACAAGAATAATGTAAAAAAAAATTATTCTAACAAGAAAAAAGTCATAATTTTACAAAACTATATTATGTAATATGAGGGAAAAGAATGTCATTTTTGTAGAATACAGATACAATTTAAAGCAAGAATTATTTTTTTTGAAGTCGTAATATGCAAAACCAAAAATTTGGTTCGGGGAAAAGTCCAAATATTATCAGAATAAAGTCAAAATCAAATAATGAATATTACCAAAAAAATACAAAGAATAACCACATGTGTGGATAAGTGGCAATGCTGCATCCTTTCATTTTTCATCATGTGGCCCCCTGGCTGGCAAAAGGTTGGGGCACCCCCTGGCCTAAATGAGGCATTTTCAAGCATTGAAATGTCTAATTGAAGTAAAATCCAAATATAAGGCATTCAGAAGATGCATTTAAAAACAATGCGATGACATGTAGTATTGTACACTGGTCACGAGGTGTCATCAGTAATCTTTCATTGATGAGACCACAGCCACTGCAGGAAGTACTGGACACACTTTTTTAACGGACACGATTTTGATATACTAGTAGTTACCAGATGTGGTTCCTCGCCAGATTGAGGGATAAGAGAAACAAAAGCACAATGTTAAAAAACGGTTTTGCACTCTACATGAAGTAAATGTCATGGGAAAAAACCTCTTCCTTTTCCACTTCCTGTTTTTGTCTCAGGGGGAGGACGGCGTGAGGGAGGTGCTGCAAATTTTGAACGATGAGTTCCGCCTCTCCATGGCTCTGTCAGGTCAGTGTGAGGTGCTCTGTGTCATCGCATCATGCATGGACGTCCAGTCGGCCGTGCGGTGTCCACTTTGCTTTTCATCCTGCAGGTTGCCGGAATGTGGCGGAAATCAACAGGAACCTCATCCAGTTCTCCAAACTCTGACAATTCTGCTCGGTCAGAAGAAGAAGACTTAGATTCATCACGTCCAGACAACACACACGCACACACGTACAGTAATAACCCTAATAACACTTCAATATTGCACACAAAAAGGTACTGTGCATTTCAGATGCAATGGATGTCATGTGTGTGTTTAAATAAATGCAAAATTAAAAAAAAAAAAAAGTCAATTGGTTTATTGTGGTGGTAATTTTTGAGTACACACAATAAGTACGGTCATCCCTCGTAATATCAATGTTTTATTCATACAGTAGTGTTCAAAATAATAGCAGTCCAATGTGACTAACTGGATTAAGTACTGTTATTAGTATATTTTTATTGCTACATGGCTAACAAGTTACCAGTAGGTGCAGTAGATTCTCAGACAACAAACAAAACCTAGCATTTATGATTTATTACCATTAAATTATAGCTGTTTTTTCCAGGTCTTTTTTTTTTTACTATTTTAGTATTCTCCTTGAAAATGTTTTGCAACATAATTTTGTATTGTTTTCTTATATTTTTTCCATATATTCCTTTTATTCCTATATAAATGTTCCTAATATATAATACATTTTACATTATTTATTTATATTTATTATATTTTAAATACAGGTTTTTAATGTTTTATATTTTCTTTTAATATTTCAACTCTATGCTACTAAAATGATATTTTTCCTCATAATATTACATATATTAATATTATTATATTAAGTTCATTCATTCATTTTCTATGCTGCTTATCCTCATTAGGGCCATGGGTATGCTTGAGCCTATCCCAGCAGACTTTGGGCGAGAGGCGGGGTACACCCTGGACTGGTCGCCAGTCAATCACAGGGCACATATAAACAAACAAACATTCATACCGATGGACAATTTAGAGTAGCCAATTAAGCTAACATGCATGTTTTTGGATCCCCTGACTGTGTGGCCAAAGTGCTAACCACTCGACCAACGACCACAAGTTTATTCTCATAAAATTACATCTGTTTTTTACATTCCTGGTTTTTTTTTAATTATTTTTGCTTTCTTCTTGAAAATATATTTTATTGCATTTGATTTATTTTTCTTTATTTGATTATTAATATTATTTATATTTTATTATTCATAATTTTGTTGTGTTTGTTTCTCATATTTTTCCTTATATATTCCTATATTATTACTAATATATACAATACATTTTATATTATGTAATTAATTATATATTTTATTTATATACATATTTTTAAATACATATTTTTAATATTCATTTTCACTTTTTTCCTAGTATTTAGACTTTATGCTACAATTTATTTTTCTCATAATACTACGTTAGTCCGTCTTTGTGTTAAAATTTTGTTTTTGATTAAAATTTTCTCAATTTTTACGTTTTTTTTTTTTTAGTTTTCTTGTTAAATTATATTTAAATTATATTTAGAACGTGCAGCGGGTTAATAAAAAAGACGGTGGTACGCACATTTTGGGCACCTCTGACATAGGCACACTTTCATAGACCCACACCTATATGTATGAAAATATTGGCCAAAATGTCCGCTAAAAGCTACCAAATGTGCAGACTGCATCGACCTTGAGCACTTAGGAACATTTCCTCCACGCTGCCACGGTAAAATGTGCCAGACAGCTGACAAAACAGCGGTCTTATCGCTCATCACGGTTATCAACATGACAAGCGAGACAACGGCCGCAAAGAGAAGTAAGACAGGAAGTGAAGCTTGCCGCAAGGCTGGTGGACGCCCTGAGGAACACCAGTCAGCTTGCATAGCAGCACAGAAGACATTTTGTACGCGGGGGCGATGTGTTTGGCAGCACAAGGCCAGACGGTGGCGTCGGGTCAGGCCTGCTGAAGAAGATTTCTGCCAGATAAACGGGCGGCACGTCACGTAGTGGGCCTCACGGGAAATGTATGCATAGTTGATGGTCCTGGTTGTGACTTGGGGAAATTGGACGAACGAGGTTCACTTTGACCAGCCGCTCTTCAAGTTTTCGCACCGTTTTGCAGCAAAATTCAACACTAAGCCCAGCAAGGGCTGGAGGTCAGAGGGCAAATTTCCCTTTCATATGTGCTTGGCATTGAAAGAAATCACCGTAAGTTGACAATTATTTAAAACACAAAAAACCCTTGTATGTTTTTTTGTATTACTTTTAAGTTTGCATTGCCAATGTGTTTTTGGGAATGTGCTTTTGTAAAATTATTTTGCATTTTTTTTATTGGCATAATTTGGCTAGTTAATGCCTAACAGTGATGAATGCTGCATCCATTTTTAGATCCCAAACATGATTAAGGGTTCAAGAAGAAGATCTGGTCATTTTGTATATTTATTGTTATGAACATTTCAATAATATCACCATTTATACCTGTACTATTAATCATAGATACTTTATTACTATTAGTACAATATATATGTTTTTATGATTTAGTACTATACTATGTATTTGTAAATATATTTTATATATTTATGTATACGTATACATTATTACTATATTACTATACAATATATTTTTTATATGCTGGGATAGGCTCCAGCATCCCCGCGACCCTAATGAGGATAAGCGGTATAGAAAATGAATGAATGAATGAATGAAATTGGTTATTTTTATATATTATTTTTATATATTTGTATACTTTATTACTATACAATATTTAATTAAATATTTATATCCAAAACGTATACAGTATTTTTTATTGTACTATTTATTATTTTGCATTGCCATGATTTAAAAAAAAAAGATTATTCATTTAACCATCCCACCCACGAACGTCATTTTGACGTCGTTTTTTGGGCTAAATCTGGACGGTCTGTCATTGCCTTGATTTAGCCCAGAAATAGACGTGCACAGTTTAGTCCAAACCAAATCGAAATGTTTTGTCAACGACGGTAATGATGTATTTTCAATGTTTTTTCAACTAACTGTTGTGGGTATGATGGTACTTTTTAAATGGACATAAATTGGCTAATTAATGCTTACTAGTGAGGCACGTAGCATCCATTTTGAGTTAGCAAATATGGTTCCTTGCAAAATTAAAGGATCCATAAAAAGATCTAGTTATACTGTATCCATTCATCCATTTTCTATTCCGCTTATCGTCATTATGGTCGCGGGGGTATGCTGCAGCCTATCCCAGCTGACTTATGTTTTTATTTATTTTTTACCATTTTATTAACATTCCCATACTACCACGTAGTATTAGGGCCACATTAAAAAATAATTAAATGTTAAGAGTTGTAGTTTTACGAGAAAAAAAATGTAGTTTTACTAGGAAAAAAATTGTAATATTACCTTTGACCCGGGTCAAAGGTCACACATGTCCCCTGTTTTTATAGCTATCTCACATATAATTATGACTTTTTCTTGTAAAATTGCGATATGTCTTTTGTCACTTAAAATAAGAAATTTTTTTGTAATTTTGTCTCATAATATTACAACTTTTTCCTTGTGAATTTTTGTCTTTTTTCTAGTAAATAAACGAGAAAAAAGTCTCAATATTATGTGTCATTGTGTTTTTCTTTCTCTTTTCTCTCGACTTTTTCTTGTAAAATTATGACTTTTGTTTCCCATAAAATCACGTTTTTTTCCTCGTAAAATAACTAATTATTGTAAATCAACAAGGAAAAAAGTGATGATATTACGTTTTTTTCTTGTAAAATTACGACTTTTTTCTCGTGAAATAAAAAAAAATTTTTCAATAAATCACAATTTTTTTCCCGTAATATTATGACTTTTTGTTGCAAAATTACTACTTTTTTCATAGAAAATCCCAATTTTTCTTGAAATATTACAACTTTTTTCTCATAAAATTACCTAGTTTTCATGTAAAATCACCACTTTTATTCTTGTAATATTACAACTTTTTTTCTTGTTAATTTATCAGAAAAAAAGAGGTAATTTTATGTGTCATTGTGTCATACATGTCTGAGGAAAAATATAGCATAGTTCTTCAGGAAAGAAGAACTTTCCTCTTGCTTCAGGAAGTTTTTATTTATAACAGGACAAAAACAAAACAGTTGGGCACAAACAGATTAGCATGGGTTAGCATCATCTCACTGCTACTCTCTAGTATGTCGTCCCCTCCACATAAGGCCCCCCGTTTCACAGCTGTTTCAGGAAATGCCCGTAAAGTCAAGTTCTGACTTATATTCTCGTAAAGTTACAACTTTACTCTCGTAATATTGCGAGCTTTTCCCGTAAATGTAAGACGTTATTGTCGTGAAATTTACAAATTAATTCTCGAAATTTCAGATGATTTTAATACTTCATCGTAACAGGCTTTGCCTGAGGCAGCTATAAACACAGGGAACCTGCTTGACATTGGGCTTAGGTCAAAGGTAACAGTACAACTTTTTGTTTTGTAAAATTACGACTTTTAATCTCTGATTTTTTTGTGGCCCTAATACTCTGTTGTACCATTCATACCTGATTTAACATTAATTGTATATTTTTATATTATAATATTTATATTATATTATAGTTTTATTGTATGATTTATAGTTTGCATTCCAAATGTTTTATTGTTTTTTTGATATTTTAACCACAGCATTTGTAAGGACATAATTTGTCTAATTAATGCTTAATAGTGAGACACCCAGCATCCATTTTTAGTTGTAAAATATGGTTCCTTGCCGGATTACGGTAAAGGTTGTCTAGGAAGATGCATACTGTTTAAACTGAAAGGGTTGATGTTTTGACACTTTTTTTTGACTGTGCAGGAAGTCTCACCAGTGTCGTCGCAGTCCTCGACCTAACGACAACGATCACATGGGGTAAGGACGGTGCTGCCTGTACTTTCACTAACATCTCCACAACTCATCTTCTCAGATAGAAATGTCACCTTTTTGGTTTTTGCAATTGATATATTCAAAGCACAGATTGGAAAACCCCTGGTGGTACCTATCCATATTCTGTGTGCCGCTTTCACACGTTTACGTAGTCTGTGCTGAGTCACTTCCTGATGAAAGCAAAGGAGATGGACACCAAAAAGCAGGGCAGTTAGCTCACCAACCTTTAGAAAACTGGAGTCAGGAGGAATGGTGAAAAGAGTTGTAACTTTACATCAAATAATTGGACAAAAAGTCATATTCAAAACAAGAAAAAATGTCTAAGGCTAAGATGTCATATTGTAAGGAAAGATAATGTTATTTTGGTGGCACAGAGTTACTTAAGTATTATTTAAACCAAAACAAAAAATACATTTTTGGGCAATTAGGTTGGGGAAAATCATCAAAAGTCATAACATTATGGGAATAAAGTCAACATATTATGGGAACAAAATTGCTAAATTCAAGAAGAAAATGTATTAATAAAAAAGTGCAAAAACAGGCTGTAGTGATTCTGATAAAAGGCTTTTATGACAAAGCTTAGATGCACTTTTGTCTTGAAATATACTGTATATGCAGGGAAGTGTTCCTATTTTTTTGCATGTTTGTCACACTTGAAAATTTCAGATCATCAAAGAACTGTAAATATTAGTCAATGACAACACAACTAAACACAAAATGCAGTTTTTAAGTGAAACGTTTTAAGACAAAAAACCAAGGCTGCCTGGCCCTGTGTGAAAAAGCGATTGCGGTCAGACCATCCTTAGCAGCAACAACTGCAATCAAGCATCTTTGCAGAACTGTTGTCATTCTGCCACATTGGAGGCTTTTCCAGCATGAAGCGCCTTTGAAGGTCATGCCCACAGAATTTCTATACGATCCAAGTCAGTCTTCATTTGGTTTTTCTTCAGCCATTCAGAGGTGGACTTGCTGGTGTGTTTTGGATCATTGTTCTGCTGCACGACCCAAGTTGCTTTCAGCTTGAGGTCACCCACAGATGGCTGGACCTATTCCTTTGGGATTTTCATGGTTCCATTATCACAGCAAGTTTCCCATGTCCTGGAGCTGCAAAAGAGCTCCAGACTATTTTACTGTTACTGTTGCTATAATGTTCTTTTCCTGAAATGCGGTGTTACTTTTATGCCAGAAGTAATGGGACACACAGCTTCCAAAAAGTACATTTTTGTCTCGTCAGACCACAGAGTATTTTCTCAAAGGTTTTGGGGATCATGAAAATGGCAAAATTGAGACAAGCCTAATTGTTCTTTTGTCCAGCAGTGATTTTGGTCTTGGAACCCTGCTGTGCAGGCGGTTTTTGCCCAGTGTCTTTCTTATGGTGGAGTCATGACCACTGAACTTAATGAGGCAAGTGAAGCCTGCAGTTCTTTGGATGTTGTCGTGGGATCTTTTGTGACCTCTTGTATGAGGCGTTGCTGCGCTCTCGGGGTCATTTTGTTTGGTCGGGCACTTCTGGGACGGTTCACCACCGTTCCATGTTTTGGCCATTTGTGGAGAATTCGGCAGCAAATAGGCTGCTAAGCTCTCTTGATGTTAAAATGTAATGCTAGCTGTTCTAGCGTTGCTAACGCTTCTGTCCTCCTGTGTCATTCCTTAATGTTACTACGTTGTTGTGATATATGCCATCTATAATGTCCTGTAGGGTCGGAGATGACAGCGGGCCAGGAAGGCTGAGTCGCAGGTTTTCCCGCTTCAGCGGCAGGCATCACTCCAGGGACGCTGCCAGAGCGCCGCCTCAGCCCGACAGATCTCCTGCGCCACCAGAGCGTCCGGCTCAACAAGGTGCGTTCTCTCTAGCTTGAGAAGACCCTAGATGGTCATCTGGATTAGCATACTTCATTACACGTGAAGTAGTCGTCCTTGAATCAGAAAGTAGCATGCTAACTAACTGATAACACTTAATCAAATGATATACTAGTCAACGCCTGCTCTCCAGATGACAGGGTTCCTTTGCCAGACTATGCTCCACCAGCACCAGCTCCACCACAGGTTCCATCGCCGGCTCCGCTGCCTCCACCTTCTGCCCCGGCCGTGAAAGTATCTCCCAAACGGCCGGACAAAGCCACCAAGCCCAAACTGCCATCTCGGCCTCTGTGCAAAGTTTTCAGTAGTTCTGAACACGGGTCTGCAGTGTTACAAGTACAAAGTCTTGTACAGACTATAGAAGCTGAGAGGATTCCAGTTTCCTGGTGACTAGACTGTGTTTGTGCTCTCTACAGGGTTTGGATGCTTTTCGGGAACGTGACGTTCTGTGTGATGTTGTGTTGGTCGCGGGAGACAGTCAGGAAAGGTTCCCAGTGCACAGAGTCATCATGGCTTCATCCAGCGACTACTTCAAGGCCATGTTCACAGGTGAGGTACAGTGGTGTGAAATGTTGCGTGTTTGTCACACTTGAATGTTTCAGATCATCAAAAAATGTGAATATTAGTCAATGACAACTCAGCTGAACACAAAATGCAGTTTCTAAATGATTTTTTTATTTTAAAAAAATCCAAACCTACATGGCCCCATGTGAAAAAGTGATTGGTGCTTTGCTGGAATAAATGGAACTCTGCTGTCTAGCAAAGAATCCTGAAGGAGAATGTCTGGACATCGGTTGGTGACCGTGAGCTAAAAACAACTTGGGTTCTTCAGCAGGACAATGATCCAAAACACACCAGCAAGTCCACCTCTGAATGTCTGAAGAAAAACAAATGAAGACTTTGGAGTCAAAGTACTGACCTGAATCCTATTGAGATGCTGTAGCGTGACCTTAAAAAAGTGCTTCATGCAGGAAAAGCCTCCAACGTGGCTGAATGACAACAATTCAGCAAAATTCCTCCACAGTGCTGTAAGAGACGCATTGCAAGTTATGGTAAGTGCTTGATTGCAGTTGTTGCTGCTAAAAAAAAACTACACTTTATGTTCACTTGTGATGTCATTGACTAATATTCAAATTTGTTTGATGATCTGAAACATTTAAATGTGACAAACATGCAAAAAAAAAAAGAAATCAGGAAGGGGGGCAAACACATTTTCACACCACTGTATCTATGACAGTCCCAGAAGCTGTGACCAGCTCGCCGTCGCCTCCGACTCTAACTCACTTTTGTGTTCAGGAGGTATGCGGGAGCAGGAGATGAGAGAGATCAAGCTGCATGGAGTCACAAAGTCGGGTTTAAAGAACATTCTGGACTTTATCTACACGTCCAAAGTCAACCTTGATATGAACAACCTCCAGGACACTCTGGAAGCTGCAAACTTCCTGCAGGTCATGCCGGTTCTCACATTCTGTAACCAGCTTCTGAGCAGCGAGGTGAGCTTCTGTGCACCGCGTCGCATTCTGGGGAAACTGGTGGGATGCTAAATGTAGCTTCCATCACCTTAATGCTGCAGATCACTGTTGATAATTGCGTGGAGGTGGAGAGCATTGCTTCTGACTTACTTCTGGAGAATGTGCAAAAGAACATTGGTGAGGAACAAGAAGCAAAGCCTTTTTACTTTTAACTTCCTTAGCTTAGCTGCTGACATTCTTTCCTGTAGCTCAGTTTGTGAGCCACAACCTATCAGCCCTGGTGCAGCGCGGTCGCTACCTGCAACTCTCAGAGAAGACCATCGCCAGCACTCTAGCGAGCAACTCTCTAAAGGGCTTCTCCGAAATGGAGCTCTACCACATCGCCAAAGGGTGGCTGGGTCACGACCCCGCCAAGCGCAATTCATCCGTCTTCGCACTGATGCGTCATATTCGCTTCCCGCTGATGAGCCCCTGTGAGCTGATCCACATCTCCCAAGAGGATGAGGAAGATGAAGGCGACTCCCTGATGCGTTCAGACACCTCCTGCGTCAACCTCCTGTTGGAGGCCAGCAACTACCAGATGATGCCCTTCATGCAGCCGGCCCTGCAGAGCGAGCGCACGCAGATTCGCTCGGACGCCAAGCACATAGTGGCGCTGGGAGGCGTGATGCGTCAGCAGCTGGTGGTGAGCCGCGAGCTGAGACTGTACGACGATAACACAGGCCACTGGAGAGCCCTGAAGCCGATGGAGGTGCCTTGCTACCAGCACGGCGTGGCTCTCCTGGGCGGCTTCCTTTTCATTGTAGGAGGTCAGAGCGTCACTGCAGCCGAACAGCCCTTTGGGAATTTGACTGCTTTGCTGTTGATTTTCTGGCTTCCCAGGTCAGAGCACTTATGACACCAAGGGTAAGACCGCCATCGACAGCGCCTACCGCTACGACCCACGCTTTAACATCTGGCTTCAGATTGCTTCGCTCAACGAGAAGAGGACCTTCTTTCACCTCAGCACTCTGAAGGGAAGACTGTACGCAGTCGGTGGCAGGAACGCCACAGGAGAAATCGGTGAGTTGCTTTCGTCCCTTCAGGGAAGCTGCAGTTTAGTGTCGCAAAATACCAGAGGAGGACTGTTTTTTTTTGCTTTTCAGCACAAGAGTGTCCAACATTTTTCCAGTGAGGGCCACATGGTGAAAAATAAAATAATAAATAGCATAAGTGCATAATAATGCCAAGTGTTTGTGTACGTGTTTAAGTCCTATCTCTGAAAATGCTAAAAATATTAGTATAAAAGTTAGCATTTGAATATGAGCATGTTAAAATAACAACTAAAGATTAAAATAATAATAAATAAATGAATAAATAATTTATTTATCAAATAATAACAAAAACAAACAAATAAAACTAAAATAAGTGCATCTCAGCTTTGTGTTACAGGTGAAAAAGTTTGTATGAAGTATGAAATTCTGTAATTTTTGCTGTTTTTTTAATAATATTTTATGCATTATATATTTTTTGTATGATATTTTACCTTTTTCTTATAAATATTATTGAATATAATCATAATTATGAGAAGAAAATTTACCAGAATAAAGTTGAAATAGTTGGAAAAATAATAGTAGAATATAATAATAATAATAATAGAAATATTACATTAAAAAGATGTTTAAATATTTTTAAAAATATTTTCAAAAAGTCGTAATATTATGAGAAACAATCATAACAAAATAAGGTTGTATTTTTTGAAAATCAGGTTAGGGAAAATGTTATATTATTTTAAGGAATACAATAAAAATATAACTATTATTATTATTATGGGACTAAAGTCATAATATTATGGAAAGAAAGTACTAATTATACTTGAGAATACTTGGAAAATTAGAAAAACCTGTAACGTTTTGCTTCTCAAGACCGATACAATACCAATAACTTATCTAAAGCTTTTGTTTTATTTTTTAAATGCTTTAAACTGTGATTTGGGCTCACACAAGGAAGAAACTGAAAGGCGGATTAGGAAATCTGTGCCTGTAGATTTGCTCTAACTAAATATGACACCTGTTCTGCTCCCGCTAACGTTGCTAGCTCAGCAGTTTTTTCGCAGTTTCTTCACATGAAGAACTGTAAAACATACATAAACACAGAGAATTCATGTACCAAATACCATCTGCACGTGATCAAAAATGCGAGAATCATGACATTTAACTTAAAAGAGATGCATTCAAACAGCGCTATGCTAACTTGTATAGATGGCCAGCTTACATGCGTAAAGTCAAACAGTTGCAAAGTTTGTAAATTTGAATGAATCCAAACTTGTTTTTATTCAATTATACTTCAAACTATCTACACCAGCCACGGTGGAGTGCTACAATCTGAAGAGAAACCAGTGGACGTTTGTGAGCAACATGATGGAGTCCCACTATGGACACGCTGGGGCAGTCCACAAAGACCTGATGTACATCTCAGGTAACACTCCTTTTCTATTGTGTTACTGACAATGTAGGAACCTAGCCTGGGAACGACTTTTCACATAGTGAAAAATGAAAGGATACAGGGGACACGTTGATATTTTCTAAACATACACTACAGTATACAGTGGTTCTTTGGGTAATGTCATTAATTCGTTCCAGAACTCAAACCAAAACGTACTCTAACCAAAGCAAATGTTCCCATAGAAAATAATGTAAGTTCAATTAACCGGTTCCAGACACCCAAAAATGTTAACACAAAACACATGTTAACGACAGTCTATATAGTTTTACGTGCACAAAATGATGCATAAATAATTACAAATGACAAATTAGGGGACAACTGAACATTTAAAAGGTCCCTGACATGACATACCATGGCTTAAATATGTAATATATTGTTTGTAATTATGTTCGACATTGTTGAATATTTTAGGTGACACCTCTCATCTAAATGAGAATAAACAAACGCTCCCCAAGGTGGACTGTCAACTTGGTTGTGTGTATTTTTGATTGTGTTGCTGCTGGATGTTGACAGCATTCAAGAGATACATATTTTCTTTTCCAAAAGAGGAAAGTTTAAGACAAAAATGGACAAAGCAAGTGCAGAGAACGAGAGACAGATGGATGCTCACCACGAGTTCTGTTCTTTGCAGTGATCATTTCACTGATGACTGCTTTGAAGCAACACCTTTACAGAGCAGAATTTGGTTTGAAAGTACGGTATTAATGCATTTTTGAAAAAAAAATGAAGGACGACGTCAAAGTTGCCAAACAACAGAATAAGTCAAGTCTTGCTGAAATAATGTCATCGAAACACTATTCCATGATAGGTATGAGGCGGTAAAGCATTATACATGTTACTTAAACATCTTTCCACAGTGATATGTATGTTTACTGTGGGGGGCGGAGGCGGCGCTGGCAGATACGAAATAAAAATATAACATACATTTTTCACCTACAATTCTGTATTTCTTAGGTGATTATTTTTCATCTCCATGCTCTGCAAGTTCTCTATTTCATATCCAAATGTTTTTCCCTTCTTTTCTCCTCGAAAACTAGACACATTGCTCAAATCTTCTCTATAACCACTGTAAACATCATTGTTGTATACATAGCTGAGTGATAGTTCAGCGTAGTGCTCCGATTGCGTCACTCATGAGACTGAACAGCAAGACTAGCTAGTCATGGCTGGTGGCATAACTACAAATGTCATTTTCGCAAATGTATCGTTTGCTTTCAAAAATTGAACAATATAGAACGTAATTACAAACAATATAGAGTATAACATATACATACATATTTACATATACATATAATATTTAAGCATAGCTTATAAATTAGGCAAACAAAGCCAGGGCCAAAGATTTCGGTTGTTAACCAAAAAACATGCTAACTAGGTCAGATGTTAACCGAGGTACCACTGCATAGTTCAAGAAAAAACTGCATCCCAGCCTTGTCATATAGGTGAAAAACATTTCTAATTTTCATGAATTCATATTTTGATTTGGCTTTAGAGTCATTTAACATCTTCACGATACTTTCTTGAACAAAATAATGAAATTGGGGCATGAACTGAAGTGGAAACGCTACCATGAACTACAGCAGGACTCCCATGTGTACCAGACTCATGCCCCACAAACCAAACTTTAAAAGTTTCCCCCTTGGCCTTTTTGTCAAACCACTTCCTGTTGCACAGGGCACTCTCACAGGAGGCGTGTGTACATTTTGCGCCTCACACAGGAAACAGGTGTCTTCTCAGAGACCAAAGTTCTAAAGTTCTAAACGGCAAACACGTATGCTTTTTGTAACATCTGCACCTGCTACCCGGGTACTTGCTTGTGTAGATGAAGTAATACACAATATAAAGTACACCCACACACACAAGTACAACCCTTACATTTCATTCACCAAGCATTTTTATGACAGATGTCAAGAGACGGTGCTACAGAAAATACTCGGATATACTTTTGAGTAGTCAGTGTACAGCTTGTCTAGCAGTATAGCTTCACTGTCAACACACAGAGATTACTGTGTAATTATCTGGCAACACAAGTGAGTAGCAAGATAATTATGTCTTGCCTACTCAAGCATGGTGTTGGATGCGTGCACGAGTGTCTTGCCAATAATTGTGTCTTGCCGACAGTCTTGCATGGTGTTGATTGGATTATGGTCTGAAGATGCATGAATGCCGCTGGCACTGGAAGAGTTGCAGTTTAATGAAGGGAAATATGAATTCCATGTGAGTGCCAAAATAACCTTGACTACAGTCTTGCATAGTTGTGGTAATGTGATAGGTTGGGGAATACATGAGTGCTGCCAACACGAGGGAACTGCGTTTTTTCAGGTAAAAAATGAATTGCAACACTAGTCAGAAGCAAGATAATCGTGTCTTGCCTACAGTCTAGGACAGGGGTCTGCCACCCACGGCTCTTCAGACTCCTTGTTGCAGCTCCCTTCGCTTAGGACAGTGATTTTTTTTAACACCGAAGTAGGGGAAATGTATTTTTAGAAAAGAAGATGAAATATCTGAGTCGTCGCCAAGTCCGTGAATGCATCTAGACTGTCTTCTGACTGCTGATTGGATGAGCACGGGACGGGGAGGTAGGTTAGTGTAGCAGTGAGTTTCACTGCGGTGAGTCTGAAACAAGTTACCGTGCAGTAAAATAAAACAACGTAATTGACAGGAGCATAGAAATATGTTTTAAAACGAAAAGTGCGCTGTAGCTATGTGCTCACAGTCTGTGAAATGCTAATCACCGAGACGGTGACTCCAGGAGAGGCAGGTTATGTGCAGCGGCAGTTGACTGTGCACTCACAGCTCAGTATGTGCTTTCACTTTTATGCCTGCAAATATACCGCGGTAAAGTTGGATGTTGAATATTCGGTCTTCGTAGCTACAGAGGTAGTCCTCCATCACCGTGCCCATGCGGCGAGCTCGCACGCGAAGTGCCACTCTAACCGCTTGCTGTTTTTCTAGGGACTGTCAATAAATTTTGGTGAAGAAAAATGCTAATACCAGAAAAATCTCCCGTTCCCAATGATGTCAGCAAAGGTCATTAAATTTTTCTCTAGTTGTTTTGAGAGAATAAAGTTTGGAAAATCTCCATATTTACTAAGAAAATCGCTAAGTTGGCAACACTGAGCTGTACATGAGATGGGAAGCCATTCATAGTTAGAGAATACATGAAATAATCGTTCTTAAAAAATATCAGAGCATCCATCCATCCATCCTTTTTCTATACAGCTTATCCTTATTAGGGTCGCGGGTATGCTGGAGCCTATCCCAGCTGACTTCAGGCGGGAGACGGGGTACACCCTGGACTGATCGATATCGGAGCATATATTCTAATTTAAAAAATAAACAGGAAATGATTCATAAAACAAAAGAATGTTTCTCTTTGCAAAGACAGTCAAGAACAGGATCAGTAGAATAATTATTGATGGCAAATCAGTGCAGAAATAAGCGGTATTGAGCAAACAACACTGGTATGCAGATATATGAACTGCTTGGCTTTTTTAATCTTAAAGTTGGCTCATTTATGTTTTTTATTTTACACAAATCAGTTCATTGTTTAAATTTATCACGTGTAGCAGCACTTTTAATTGTTGAATTCTACCTAGGTAACATTACAAAAGATTCAAATTTTTAAAAGTTTATAAGTTCTGTAATGTTTTGCTGCCCTCGAACAATTTTTTTACTGGAAGAGGACACAAAATGTCTCTTTTGACGGTAAAGGTTGCCCACTCCTGGTCTAGGATGATTGTGGTAGCGTCATTGGTCGGAGGATGCATGAGTGCTGCCGGCATGGGGCAGCTGGGATTCATTGAGGTTAATCGTGAATTTCAACACACGAGTTACCATAAAAGTGTGTTGCCTACATGGTGGTTATAGCATCATCTTCTGCAGATGGATGACACTGCGGGAACTGTGGTTTGGTGGGGGAAACACATAAAACACAAGTGATGAGAAATGAAGTTGTGTTTTGCTCACAGTCTAGCATGGTTGTGGCAGCGTCATTGGTCGAAGCATGCACGAGTGCTGTTGGCACTGGGGAAGCTGCAGTTTGGTGAAGAAAAACTTGAATTTTAACAAATGTGAGTAGCAAGATAATTATGTCTAGCCTACAGTACAGCATGGTGGTGGTAACACGTATGAGTGCTGCTGGAACTGAGGGATGCTGTCGTTTGTAGAGGGAAAACGTGAATTCCAACACATGTGATTAGCAAGATAATAGTGTCCTGCCTACGGTCAGACATTGTTGTGCTAGCGTAATTGTTTGAAGGATGCGTGAGTACTGCTGGCCCCAGAGAGCTGCGGTTCATTGAAGGGAAACGGGAAATGGTGGTGGATGGAGTGCTGCTGGCACTGGGGGGAGTAAACCGCAGCCCCCAGTGTTGGTAGCACTCGTGCACGCTACCACCTCCATGCTTGACTGGAGGCAAGACACAATTATCTTGCTCCACACTGGTGTTGCCAGATATTTACACATGTGTTGCTGGAATGTGAGGGCTGTTCTCGCTTAAAAACAGGTAATATATGTAATATACATGTAATATAAATGTGCGTATTTGGCTAGCGGCACATATTGGGGTAGCACAATAGTGATGAGTTGTTTCCTGTGATGTCCCAAAGGTGGCATCACCCACGACACCTTCCAGAAAGAGCTGTGGTGCTACAACCCGGCATCTGATGCATGGAGCCGGAAATGCGATATGACGGAGCTGCGCGGCCTCCACTGCATGTGCACGGTGGGCGACAGACTCTTCGTCATGGGTGGCAACCACTTCCGAGGCATTAGCGACTACGACGACGTGCTGGGCTGTGAGTATTACAGCCCCGCAGACGACCAGTGGACTGTGGTGGCGCCAATGCCGCGGGGCCAGAGCGACGTGGGCGTGACCGTCTTCCAAGGTTGCATCTACGTGGTGGGGGGGTACTCGTGGAACAGCAGGTGCATGGTGGACATTGTGCAGCGCTACGACCCGGAGGGCGACGTTTGGGACCGCGTTTTCAACATCTTGGAGCCTCTGGGGGGGATCCGCGCCTGCACCATGACTGTTCATCTACCAGAGGGATCGGTGGACGAGGCTCAGATGCAAGAAGGACCATTGCCAACAGCCAAGGACTGACGGTCCGCAGGAGGTGGTAGAACATTAAGCTATGTGTAGGTCAAAGCTAAAAGCTAAATTAGGACAAAAATTCTGAAGGGAATGTGACTCTTTTCTAGTCCCCCAATCGCTTCATTCCGGGACGCCATGACAACGCTCTGCACCGTCGCACAATGCAAGCTGTTTAAAAGCAGACTCATTCCTTTCAGATGCTCTCATTGGCCACGCCCTCTCCTAATCAGCTGCCTTCATGTCACTACTGACATATAAGCACCAGATCACCGGAAGAGCAGGCTTTTATTGCAAGTTTGAATGATCTCACAACAGGCACAATAAAGTATCCTAATCCTAATAAAAATATCAAAATGCCACCAATGCCATGGTTTTCCTCGGCCAGCACATGAATGAAGACAAGTGGCAAAGGTTTTATGTAGCATACTACACCGAGCTTCCGTACCTCCTAATCAAATGCAGTCTACATTTTCCCGCCTGCTTCGACTGAATTCACTTGCAAGCAAACTAGCAAGATACAACTTGTTAGCAACATTACCAAAAGCTTGGGTTATGCTTGACACGTGTACTGAGCATGTGCAAAACCCATCAACTATTGTACAAGTTGGTCCCACTGACATTTAGTATAGTATAGTGTAATACAGTATCGTAGAGTATAGTTCAAAGAATCAAAACCAGGGATGTAACAATTAAAACCACTACATCGATGTATGGATCTATCCCACCCAGGAAAAATTTGTTCTTAGGAGTTTTGATGATAAAGACGCTAAACGTTACACTTGTAACACTTTGATTTGGCCTAAGTAGAAAAGTCGTGCCTGTTGACAGGGGCACAATTGTGTCCCTAAAAATGCAATTTGTCATTAGTGTACATGTTTGATAGCTGGATGACTTCTTCCTCTTCAATTAGGTATGCCATTTATACTGAGTGTTGGACCACATCCAAAGTCAAGTCCAACTTGAAGCCTTTCAAAGTCATGGCTGGGAGCTGCGTTCTGGTTGTCTGACTGTTTCGGGTTGCCGTGAACGCACCACGAATGGGGGGGCGTGTTGTTGTAGAGCCAGTGCTCTTTTCTTGCAATAAAAAAATTATTGATCAAACACCTGCTTGTGGTTTGAATACCGTGTGTGCAGACGTGACAGTATGCGCAATATTCACGCACTTTAATATCTATCTGCAGATCAAAGTTCATTCAAATCTGATGGTGGTGCCAAATAACGTCTTCAATATTTGGGTTGGAGACGTGAATGAGGTAAAAAATTCAGGTTTGTCGACCACGAATCGTGATACGAATCGAATGTCAGATACTTTACTCATCTCAAAGAAATATTCAATTCATTTCTGGTAGCTCTGCAAAAATGTCTTAACCAATACAAAACAAATATGGAACAAATCACTTCAAATTCAATTGAAAAATAATATATAACAGGGTAATAAGTCCAGCCATGTGTGTGTTTTTACTGCTCCTCCTCTGTTGTGGTGGAAGGAATGATCTGCTCAGTCTTTCAGTGGAGCTGGACAGTGATAGTTATCTGCTACTGAAACTGCTATTCTGTTGGGAGATGATGTTGTGCTAAAGTTACATGCCACTTTATTCCTATTATATCATCTTTTGGACATCAAAGATAACCATTGTCAGCTCCATAGCTATCCTTCCACTGACAGGGCAGTTGGCGGTTTCATCATAATGAACAATAGGAAAGATAGTCTTTGTGCTTTATAACATTTGCATCGCTGTTGTCATTGTGACATGAAGTGAAGCATGTGTAAAGTGAGTGTAGATTTGCGGACTTCATCTCAGAGAATCATCCAGCTGAGGCTTTCTCATCTTTCAGGAGGTGCAAGTAAGGTACACCTGTTTGTATGCTACATACCGCCTAGATTGGCTGTGTATTCTTAAAATTAAATTATTACCACTGTCTTCTTTTCCTTTTGGCTTATCTCTTCAGGGGTCGCCACAGCGAATCAATTGGCTCCATCTAACTCCGTCTTCTGTATCCTCTTCTCTTGCGCCAACTACCTTCATGTCCTCTTTCACTACATCCATAAACCTCCTCTTTGGTCTTCCTCTTGGCCTCCTGCCTGGCAATTCAAAACTCAGCATCCTTCTACCAATATATTCACTATTTCTCCTCTGGACATGTCCGAACCATCTCAGTCTGGCCTCTCTGACTTTATCTCCAAAACCTCTAACATGTGCTGTCCCTCTGATGTGCTCATTCCTGATCCTGTCCATCCTGGTCACACCCAAAGAGAACCTCAGCATCTTCATCTCTGCTACCTCCAGCTCTGCCTCCTGTCTTTTCCTCAGCGGCACTGTCTCTAAACCAAACAACATCGCTGGTCTTACCACAGTTTTGTACACCTTTCCTTTCATTTTAGCTGAAACTCTTCTATCACACATCACACCCGACACTTTTCTCCACCCATTCCAGCCTGCCTGCACACGCTTCTTCACCTCTTTTCCACACTCTCCATTGCTCTGGACTGTTGACCCTAAGTACTTAAAATCCTCCACCTTCTTTATCTCTTCTCCCTGTAACCTCACTCTTCCACTTGGGTCCCTCTCATTTACACACATGTACTCCGTCTTCATTCCTCTCCTTTCCAGGGCAAACCTCCACCCCTCAAGCTTCTCCTCCACCTGTTCCCTGCTCTCACTACATATCACAATGTCATCTGCAAACATCATAGTCCATGGAGATTCCTGTCTAACCTCGTCCGTCAGCCTGTCCATCACCATAGCAAACAAGAAGGGGCTCAGAGCTGATCCCTGATGGAGTCCCACCTTCACTCGGAACTCCTCTGTCACACCTGCAGCACACCTCACTACTGTCTTACAGTCCTCGTACATGTCCTGCACCGCTCTAACATACTTCTCTGCCACTCCAGACTTCCTCATACAATACCACAGTTCCTCTCTGGGCACCCTGTCATAAGCTTTCTCCAGATCTACAAAAACACAATGCAGCTCCCTCTGACCTTCCCTGTACTTCTCCATCAACATCCTCAAAGCAAATACTGCATCTGTTGTACTCTTTTTTGGCATAAAACCGTACTGCTGCTCACAAATGCTCACGTTTGCCCTTAGTCTAGCTTCAACTACTCTTTCCCATAACTTCATTGTATGGCTCATCAGCTTTATTCCTCTGTAGTTGCCACAACTCTGCACATCTCCCTTGTTCTTAAAAATGGGCACCAGCACACTTCTCCTCCATTCCTTAGGCATCTTCTCATTATCTAAGATCTTGTTAAACAACCCGGTCAGGAACTCTATTGCCACCTCTCCTAGACACTTCCATACCTCCACAGGTATATCATCAGGACCGAGTGCCTTTCCATTCTTCATCCTCTTCAATGCCCTCCTCACTTCTTCCTTACTAATCTTTGCTACTTCCTGGTCCACAACAGTCACCTCTTCTACTCTTTGTTCTCTCTCATTTTCCTCATTCATCAACTCTTCAAAGTACTCTTTCCATCTTCCCATGACACTACTGGCACCTGTCAATACCCTTCCATCCCTATCCTTCATCACCCTAACCTGCTGCACGTCCTTCCCATCTCTGTCCCTCTGCCTTGCCAACCTGTATAGATCTTTCTCTCCCTCCTTGCTGTCCAACCTAGCATACAAGTCATCATAAGCCCCTTGTTTGGCCTTTGCCACCTTTACTTTCACCTTACGCTGCATCTCTCTGTACTCCTGTCTACTCTCTTCAGTCCTCTCAGTGTCCCACTTCTTCTTAGCTAACCTCTTACTCTGTATACACTCCTGCACCTCCTCATTCCACCACCAAGTCTCCTTATCTACTTTCCTTCCAGATGACACACCAAGTACTCTCCTACCTGTCTCCCTGATCACAGTAGCTGTAGTTGTCCAGTCATCTGGAAGGACTTCCTGGCCACCCATAGCCTTTTTCAACTCCTTCCTAAATGTCACGCAACACTCCTCCTTTTTTAGCTTCCACCATTTTGTCCTCTGCTCTGCCTTTACCCTCTTCATCCTTCTCACCACTAGAGTCAACCTACACACCACCATCCTATGCTGTCTGGCTACACTCTCACCTACCACTGCTTTGCAGTCACTGACCTCCTTCAGGTTACACCTTCTACACAAGATGTAGTCTACCTGTGTGCTCCTACCTCCACTCTTGTAGGTCACCCTATGTTCCTGTCTCTTCTGGAAGAAAGTATTCACTACAGCCATTTCCATCCTTTTTGCAAAGTCGACCACCATCTGTCCTTCAGCGTTCCTCTCCTGGATACCAAACTTGCCCATCACCTCCTCATCATCTCTGTTTCCTGCACCAACATGCCCATTGAAGTCCGCACCAATGACAACTCTCTCACTTCTGGGGATGTTCTGCATCACTTCATCCAGGTCTGACCAGAATTTATCTTTCTCCTCCATCTTACATCCTACCTGTGGAGCATACCCACTAACCACATTGAACATCACACCTTCGATTTCTAGCTTCAGGCTCATCACTCTATCTGACACTCTTTTTACCTCCAGGACGTTGCTAGCAAACTCCTCCTTCAAAATCACCCCTACTCCATTTCTCTTCCTATCTACACCATGATAGAACAGCTTGAACCCTGCTCCTAAGCTTCTAGCCTTGCTACCGTTCCACCTGGTCTCCTGGACACACAATATGTCTACCTTCCTCCTCTGCATCATGTCAACTAATTCTCTACCTTTTCCTGTCATAGTTCCAACATTCAAAGTCCCAACTCTTAGTTCTAGACTCTTAGCATTCTTCTTCTCTCTCCTCCTACGGACACATCTTCCTTCTCTCCTTCTTCGGCCAACAGTATTCCAGTTTCCACCGGCACCCTGTCGGTGAACAGCACCGGTGGCGGGCGTTGTTAACCCGGGCCACGTCAGATCCGGTATGGAAGTCATTTGTCTGATTTGCATGTTCTGGTTTGGCAAAGTTTTACGTCGAATGCCCTTCCTGACACAACCCTCGGTATTTATCCGGGCTTGGGACCAGCACAATAAGACACTGGCTTGTGCCCCGTTGCAGCTACATTTACCACTGTGCTAGGCCAAAATGTACTTTTCTGAACATGTAAATAAAAAGTTTGTCACTTCTAAAATAAAGTCTGTAATAACAATGTTATGCCATAGGACCACTCCAGGCCCGTTTCCCTTGAGCTCATTGACTGACGTTTCTGTTATACGGTAACGTGTGATTGGCTGTAATTGCTGCCATTCCATGAGCACCTGGACATGGCACACCCACCCATGTTTAGTTTAGCCAAAGTGCGTGTTCGTCTGCAACTATTATTGTTCTCCTTGGGCCACGTCAGTTAAACACATTTTAATGTCAGGGTAACATTTGTGTAAATACGCAGGCGTCTGACTAAGTTGGTTTCATCACCCATGTGTTGCTCAATACTGACACCTGCTGGATGTTAAACATCACAGCGTGCAACCCAGTTAAACCCACAAACGATACGATTCGATTCTTCGGTTAATGTTTGTTGACGTAGATATTAATCTTATTAAATTTATATTATTAAAAAAAAGATGCCCATTATATAAAAGTGGCATTTTTACAGTACTTGACATCATATACCCAAACATGCTGTAAGGCACTGGCAAGAATAATATGTCAAATGTATTTATTGTATGGTATTTTATTATGTCTTTATAGGGCCGCACGTTTGCTGAGTTGGCCTCACAGTCAGGAGATCAGGGTTCGACTCTCCGTTGGGCATCTCTGTGTGGAGTTTGCATGTTCTCCCCGTGCGTGTGTGGGTTTTCTCCGGGTACTCTGGTTTCCTTTGTCCATCGGCATGACTGTGAGTGTGACTGGTTGTATGTCTATATGTGCCCTGCGATTGACTGGCGACCAGTCCAGGGTGTACCCTGCCTCCCGCCCAAAGTCAGATGGGATAGGCTCCAGCATCCCCGCGACCCTAATGAGAATAAGTGTTATCGAAAATGGATGGATGGATGGATTTTGTGATGAGAATATTTAGTGAACAGAACATTTATTTGATGGCCGTATGTACTGTAAAACTCTTGGGGATGATGTGCACTACTGGATCAAAAGGATGAAAATGTCTATCCTACGACAGCGTATTAGGGCCACGATGACACTTTTTTAAATTAGGTTGTGATTTTACGAGAAAAAAGTTGTGATATAACCTTTGAGCCAGGCCAAGGGGTCACACAACTGGTACTCCAGTTTCCTCCCACATTCCAAAGGCTAATTATTATTATTAATTGGTGACTGTAAATTGTCTATAGGTATGAATGTGAGTGTGAATGGTTGTTTGACTATATGTGCCCTGCGATTGACTGGCGACCAGACCAGGGTGTACCCCGCCTCTCGCCCAAAGTCAGATGGGATAGGCTCCAGCATACCCGCAGCCCTAATGAGGATAAGCGGCATAGAAAATGAATGAATGAATGAATATTTTGATAAATGATTGTTGCATATAAAAACATGATTAGTACTAAGAACGGTATTAATACTATGTACATTCTTTACAATTTGGCCGATTGCTTTTCCCAGTGTTCCAGCTGTTTTGCTTGCGCATAAATGTTTTCTGTGCTCTTTGGTGAAGTGAAGAGAGGCTGCGACTCTCTCGTTTATCTTCACTCTCAAAAGTAACCACGTACCTGTACCAGCAGAGGGCGCCACATTTTGGAGGCACCGCTGGGATATAAACTCGAGCCCAAGATCCCTCCACGAACCCTCAGCATCGGAGGCACCGCCGACATTAACCGGGGCTCTGGCGCCACGTGCAGAGGTTGTAGCGCTAATATGCACAGCCACCACTATCGGGCAGCGTCGTAGCACGAAGTTAGTAGAGCCCTGCGCTGAACTGTTTTATGCTCACTTCTCTGATGAAAAAGTGCAGGTTAAAAATACATTAAACAAACTGAATGTTGCAGACCTGCTAAAAATATGCAATGGGCTACAAATATTTGGACAGAAAAAGGAGCAACTTGCAGACAAAACCCAAGGCCAGCTAATCCCACTTGTCACAAGCTATGTCGAAAGAACTGAGTTTTGTGAGCTGGAAGATGAGGGAATGTCTTATTTGCTCAATATAAAGGACTTGATTGAAAATGCAAAGGTTCCGGGGTTAAAGGTAGCAGGTGAAGATGAGTAGAGGCGCCATGGGAGGCGCTGGGGCCGACGTCCTGGGAGGCGCCACGGGGGGGCGCTGGGGCCGACGTCCTGGGAGGCGCCACGGGGGGGCGCTGGGGCCGACGTCCTGGGAGCCGCTGGGGCCGACGTCCTGGGAGCCGCCACGGGAGGCGCTGGGGCCGACGTCCTGGGAGGCGCCACGGGAGTGGCGAACGTTGGCGTCCTGCTGCGCGGTGCGGCTCTCAGCGTTGTCCTGGGAGGCGCCACTGGAGTGGCGAACGTTGGCGTCCTGCTGCGCGGCGCGGCTCTTGGCAGGCGCCGCGTGTCCTCCACCGTCAGAACGCCTGTAGTAGGCCCCCCTCCGGAAGGCGGATTCCAGACGCCGTTCTCGACCGCCGCAGAAACCAGGGAAGGGTGGAGGGAGGCTTGGAGGAGGGCTCCCGACTCGCCATGACAACGTCCCCGCGTCGGCACCGCGGGGCTCGGCGTGCGTGTGGCGAACCCCAGCCACACTGAAGCAATGGAGACCAGCTTGCCGTCTGGCCTCCACATCAAGGTCTCCAGCTCCTCCGGTGAGTACCTCGCAATCTCCACCTCCATTCCCTTAAACGCTGGGCTGTCGAAGCAGTCATCCAAGGAACCCTCCAGGAGGTCGTATTGTGGTCGGGTCATTCTGTCACGTTTCGCTCGGCTTGCTCAACGCGGCATCGCGAGAACCCCGGGGAAGGAGCGAGCAGGACGTCAGGCAGGTAAGTGCGAAAAGAGTCTTTAATGGATGATGCTGCGAAGCAGCGAAGAAAAACACAAACCGTCCACAGGAAAGCGAGGCACAAATGACATCCAACTGGCACAAAGGAAAAAAGGCAAAAAGGCAAAAGGCAAAAAGGCAGCACTCACAGTAGTGACAACAAGATGACAATATGGCAATGACCCGACAACTCAAAGGTGCACACACCTGAACTTAAATAGCAAGAAAATAACGAGAGGCAGGTGTGTGTAATTAAAGGCGAACATGAAACCAGGAAAAACAACACAGGAACTCTAACTCAAAACCCAAAACTGTCACGCAAACACCGGGATCGTGACAATCACTGTCCAAATCTAGGTCTTTTAACTTCTTTGGCTCTCTTCTCTGGAGACGTAGAAGCAAGGACTGTGCGGCTGTTACTGATCCACTTCATGAGCTTAAACCCACCTTTGGCACACAACTCACTGAGCTCCTTACAGAGGAACAGGGCTTGCTTTCCGGAGGCAACGGACACCAAACAGTCGCCTACGTAGAAATGCAGCAGCAGAGTGTCGACTGCTACTGGACTGAAACGATTGATTGTCCTCTACGTACTCCCAAAAGGCAAAACAAGCACAGCCCGGAAAGGGTGTGTTGCCAAAGAGATGTGCAACCATTCTGTATTCAGCCAGTTCCCTTTTACAATCTCTGGCAGGCCACCTAAAAAACCTCAACAGGTCACAATCTTCAGGTGGTACCCTGACCTGAAGAAACATGCCCATGAGCATAACCGTTTGGAATTTACCCGGACTGGCAGTATTGATTGTGTACAGTCTTGGCCGGCCCCGGTGTACTGCCAGCCCCACTTAAGCCACTGGACTGAACAAACACCACAGCACCTTCTCTGACTCCTTCTGAACCACCATTGGCCTGTGAGGAGCTTGTTTGCTTTGTTTTGGAGTGAACGTGCAACAACAAAGGGTGCTTCAGATTTCATATGCTACACGTAAGACGTCTTCTGCAATCTCTACTTGTGTGCCAACTGCACAGACAACCAAACCACAAAATATTATCCTTTTCATATTGTGTCCTTTTATCCGACAGAAGGCAAACATCCGAATAATGTTCAGCGCCACAAAACAAGCACACCTTCACAGGCTCCATTTTCTTCTTAGCAGTTGCTATAGTGGTGTGTGGTTTTGTACCAGTTCGGGATGTTCCAGCTTCCGAAATCTTGTATATCTCCAAAGAGAGGGTCACTTTGATTTTAACTTGTTTCTCTAAGAATTCCACAACGTCGTGAAATGTAGCTCTGCCACATTTCTCCGCCGATCCCGCAGCTTATATGGCAGCTTCTTCACAATGGTTTGCATGTTGGTGGACACCTTAAGGTCACCCACTGAGTCTCCCATTGAGTTAGAGCATTCACGCAGCACGAGACTGTAAACCTGCAGTGCCTTGAGGTCTTCTTCTTTAACCAAAGGCCATGAAAGCACCTTGTCCGTGTAGGCGGAGGCTACTTTGATTGGATCACCAAAATGTTCTTGTAGCAGAGCCGTCGTTTGAATGTACCCACAAGCAGGTGGCAGGTGTTGACAGCTTCGGACTAAACCCATTGGCTGGCCTCTGGTATACTGCTCAAGTTAATACAAACAGTCTTGTTGGCTGGGAGTTTTACAGAAATGTAACAACCCTCTGATGCTAAGAAGCAGCCAGTTCCAAGTTCAAGTCCTTTTCCTCCATTTTCCTTCTTAACTGCTCCTGTTGTTCCTCCATTTTTCCATAGTTGCTCTTCTTGTTTGTGCTTCTCTTTCTGTATTTTCTGACAGGCTATAAGAGCGGGAGTTTGGGCTTCTGCTTTTAATCGGGCCAAAGAGGTACTGGACACACCAGACCCCACGGTACCGAATTTCTTTGTTTTTCCATTAGATGCATTGGAAAGACTGTCATTAGGTCTGACATCACATGTTTCTTCTTATTCCCAATATCAACCGGGACTAGACTCCGCCCTTGTCTCATATGCTTAAACTTTAAAGTATCATACAATATATAATGTATTTATTTAAAAGAAAACAGCACTTCAAGCCCTTTGAAAGCACCGCGAACAGGGAATAGCGTCTCTGACCATTCTCAAGCCATGCCATGACCTGTCCGATCTCTGCATCCTCCTTTTGAAGCAGCGCGATATTGGAGCTATTGTGTGACAGCGCGTAAATTACTATCTGATCCCCATCAGCTTGGGGTTCATCCGGCAAGCCAAACCCCAGACTGGAGCTTGAGTCAGGTGCAGGAGTTGTGGTGGTAGGGGTCCCCACAGTGCACAACGGGTCCAACGGACGCTGCGTCTGTTTATTTCCCTTCGCTTAACTGAGCGATGGTTACCCATCTGAATTCGGAGTTTGATCAAATTGGGGATGCCTCTGCCACCCCGTGCAGGACTGAACACCCCCTGACGCTTTACCAATTGTTTCAATTGTTTCATTTGCCCCCCCCCCCCCGATAACTAACACCCAGTGATATCGGGCAGGGGAGAACCCTCCAGCCGAGGACCAAAACACAAAAAAAAATTAGACGAACACTTTTAATCAGAGTATAGTAACATAGCAGTCAAATTTCTGGGATATTGATCTGGTCAGTTAAGTAGCAGAGGGGGTTGTTAATCAGTTTCAGCTGCTTTGTTGTTAATGAAATCAACAACAGACCCCACAACAGGAATGGTTTTCCAGGGTGACTCATCGCTTTTGGCTGATTTTTTTACTGACTGACTTTCTACTGCTGTAGTTTTTCTTTTGGCTTGGATCAAAATCTCTTGTTGGTAGCATGGTGTGATACCTGGATGCTACAGAGGTTGCACAAGTAGTCCAACTCCTCCAGGATGGCACATCAATACATACCATTGCAAGGAGGTTTGCTGTGTCTCCCAGCAGTCTCAAGAGCATGGAGGAGATTCCAGGAGACAGGTAGTTATTCCAGAAGAGTTGGACAGGGCCGTAGAAGGTTCTAAACCCCCAGCAGGATCGGTATCTGCTCCTTTGTGAACGGAAGTACAGACAGAGCACTGCCAGAGCCCTACAAAATGACCTCCAGCAGGCCACTGGTGAGAATGTTTCTGACCAAACAATCAGAAACAGGCTCCATGAGGGTGCCCTGAGGGCCCGATATACTGTGTTCGATTGGCATTTGCCATAGACCACCAGAATTTGCAACTACGCCACTGGCGCCCTGTGCTCTTTACTGATGAGAGCAAGTTCAACCAGAGCACATGCGACAGACGTGAAAGGGTCTGGAGCTGCCGTAGAGAACGTTATGCTGCCTGCAACATCATTCAGCATGACCGGCTTGGTGGTGGGTCAGTGATGGTCTGGGGAGCCACAAACAAAGGCAATTCCCTGAAAGTACGCACAAACCGTAATGGCACGCTGACTGCTATTAGGTATCGGGATAAAATCCTTGGACCCACTGTCAGAACCTACGTTGGTGCAGTGGGACCTGGGTTCCTCCTGGTCCACGACAATGCCCGACCTCATGTGGCTCAAGTATGCAGGCAGTTTCTGGAGGATGAAGGAATTGATACCATTGACTGGCCACCACGTTCACCTGACCTAAACCCAATAGAACACCTCTGGGACATTATGTTTAGGTCCATCAGGGGCCGCCAGGTTGCTCCTCAGACTGTCCAGGAGCTCAGTGATGCCATATCTGGGAGGAGATCCCCCAGGACACCATCCGTGGCCTCATTAGGATCATGCCCCGATGTTGTCAGGCATTGTACAAGCACAAGGGGGCATATATACATATACATATACATACATATACATACATATACACACACACTTTTACAATTCAATCCAACTCACAAATAAAAATGTTATCACATATTTCATGAGGGGGGCCTCTTGGGCATTGTGTAGTCTCTTCACTACTTCCTACAAAAAAAATTTAAAAATACATTTTGAACATGAAATTAGTAATGTAAGATTTAAAATGCAGTATATGTACAGAAATAGTGCAGTTTTTCCTCAGTTTGCCTTTTTTTTCTGCCAGCTTCAAATGTTTCGCCTGCACTCATGAAATTATAAGAAATGAGGATTTTGGTCCAACCACCGGTTGATTCTCCACCCGCTCTTTCACATTTGATTATGAATTGAGTCCTTGAGCCGTTTGCCGATACTGATCATGCTTGCTTTTTTGTTACTGTCCTATACCGAGTCACAAGCTGACAGAAGTTGGATGGAAATCCTTTTCAGTCCATCAAAATGATAATCTATGGCAAAAATATTTACTTTAGTTTGTGAAACAATATTTGTATCCATAAGAATGAGGGCTAGTAAATATAGAAGATGTAAATTTTAACGACTTCGTGTCAAACACTCCTTTATACAGCAGAGCTGCAACTAGCTTTAACAACCACATGAACTCAAATATCTCATCTTGCATAAAATTGTAAAACAAGCTAGAATTTAGGAAATACCTTGCAGCAGAACTACATATGAAAGTTCTTTGCATCGTAGTGATCCAAATATTTCAGCTATTTTATTGTCTTCATTTAATTCACCCAGTCCTATGAAATGAAGACATGTTTGCAAATTGTTATGAATTTGTCACTTACTGCCAGACATGTTTTCAAAGGTACAGTACTACTCTCTAAACATACTAACTTCAGAATTGGACCAATGACAATGTTAACGTGGAAGATATGTACTTACATGTATATTGGCCCTCAGTGAAACAAAGTATTAACATTAAGCCAAAATATTGTAAATGTAATAGCAAATGGTTTAATAAATGTTAAACATCAGATGTAGAGGTGAGATTAAAACACCAATCTCACATCACTTCTGCTATTCTACCACTCCACCCACACGCTCCTTGGAACGGACATGGCACCAAGTTGGCTACACTTCCACACCAAAAATCCTACCATCTTTCTTCTTCATCTTCTACACTGAATCACTTGCTTGGGAAAGTGATTCCTCAGGCTTGCTGAGAGAAGTGCATGTTGAACAAGTGCTGGTTTCATCCTTCAATGGGGGCCACCTGATTGACACCTGCTTTTTCACTAATCTGATCACTGATTGAATGCCACACTGCTATTTTTGAACACGCCCCTTTCAATAATTGCCCAATTACACAGCCTTAAGAGTGTGCATATTATGAATGCTGGGTGTTGTTTTCTGAGAATCTACTGCACCTACTGGTAACTGGTTAGCCATGTAGCAATAAAAATATACTAATAACAGTACTTCATCTGGTTAGCTTTCTCGATGATAAATTGATTCTCTTCTCTTTCCAGCAACACACAAACCCGAAATAAATCCAAAACAACTTTGCCTCCATTGTTTCATATTTTGTTGGGTCTTTCCATCTCTTCTTTTTCTACTGATGGCAGTAATGCCGGAAGTGTGAGGGTGTGAAGATGTGACACTATCAGGACGTGTTTAAGTCAAGTCAAGACCATCCCTCCCCCTCCTTTGACCAAACAGGCACCACCTCCACTGTGTCATTGAGAACTAGATAGCCATTATTTGTTCTGCGCCAGTACCAGATGACAGCGAGAGCACCGACAACACCGAGCACAAACACGACGGTCGTGACGACCACGACTGAAATTGGAACTCCATTGCTCATGGATGGTGGTGGCACTGTGGGTTGAACATCATCGATTATGTCTGGTGGTGGTGCAATGAGTTGAATGTCATGCCCAGTCCCTGATGATGGTGCTGTGGGTTGAACTTCATCGCTCATGCCTAATGATGGTGCTGTGGGTTGAACTTCATCGCTCATTCCTGATGATGGTGCTGTGGGTTGAACTTCATCGCTCATTCCTGATGATGGTGCTATTCCTGATGATGGTGCTGTGAGTTGAACTTCATCGCTCATGCCTGGTGGTGGCACTGTGGGTTGAACTTCATTGCTTGTGGTTGGTGGTGATGGACACTCAAGTATGACATCACAGTCTTCGCCAGCAACCAGATTCTCCACCGTACAGAGATATTTTCCACAGTTGTTCCCTGTGATCCTGTCTATAAACAAGTCGCCCATTATGGCATCCACACTGGCGTTAGGAGGGAACATCTGGTTTTCGCTCATCTTTGTCCAGTTGTTCGTCAGTGGAGGGGTGCCTTGTAAGGACCTGCATTTGAGCACCACGCCATTCCCCTCCTCAGGCTCCCCTTCCATGTCACACTCCGGCCTGCTTGGTTTCTCCATGACTGTCAGGTTCATTTCCCTTGTGTTTGATATTTCAGAATTGGCCAAATGGCAATGGTAGGTCGCCGTGTCTGAGAGACGCAGGTTGCTGATGGTTAAGGAGGCATCTCCTTTGTGGGGGTCAGGAGACGTGTAGTGGACCCTGCCCTTCAGCGGTTTGTACCAAATTTTGCCAGCCCAAGACATAATTGACTGGACTCTTGAATTCAACTTCACAAACCACTGGATCTCTAATTTGTCAGGAGAATGTGTGTGTTTGCAGGGAAGAGTGAAGTTTGATCCTTCAACAGCGTAATAGGATGCTTGGCTGGACATGTTTTCACCAGCACCAGCTGGGTTTTTGCAGCAAAATGTCAGCAGCAGGACGAGAGAGCAGAGCACAGGCGTCATGATCGGAGCGTTGGACAGGAGCTTTCTGTAAAAAAAAAAACACTCTTTACAAGCCCAAGTCCAAGTATGATGACTTGTGTGTACAACTAGTAAGACAGGACTAACATCAGGGTGGCGATAAGTTGAAGGAAGGCACTACTTCTCCCTGGCGTTCAACTCTAGCTGATTTTATTCTCTCTACATAGAGACATTTCATATTTTACAGTTTTGGTCATTAAGCTGTCACAACGAGTATTCATGAATATTTGCACTATTTGTATTTTTTTACATGTTTAATGAATGCATAGCATGTTGCTTAAAATGTGCAATATAAAATACATTTGCATATGATAATATTCTATTCAATGGGGGTGTCACCAGACACCCAACTCATGAATCTGATACACTCCACAAGACGAGATTTGATCAATTTTCCGAAAATAACAATAGCAAAATATGCCTGGACAAACAAATTTTTTTATTCAGCCAAGTCACAAAACCATGCAAGGGGGGCGATTTGCTTATTGCCCCATTAATTGGCCCTAAACAATATTGTTGTTTACATTTTTTAGACCAAATGAACCACTGTTATGATAACATACAATTATATTCTTAAATTGTAAAACTTCACTCTGTAAAGCGGCGGATAGCAATGCGTGATTTACCAGGAAGGTAAGTGCAATCAGAGCTGGAGATGCTTCACCTTAGTGAAACTCCTGTTTAATTACCAAATAAAAGCATGATGCAAGAAAGACTTTACGCCTTTCACTTTTAAGGCACACCCCTTCTTGCAAAGTATAGCGATCATGCTGCTACATTGTCAACATAGAGCTCCTCTGCGTATAAGGAGTGTTATGAAGTGGCGTTATGGTCGCCACGTTACACCTTCATGTCAGACACATACTCCGGAAGTCAGGAGAACCAGAGCATAGAGCGGTACTATAGTACACTATAGTATCTTCCAATAATGCCTAGCACACTGCCTCTTCTATATTATACTGTATTATCGTTCATAATTCACAGCCTGACTGGCTTCTGGCTGCCCAGTACTCTCCAGATTGCTTTCCTCCAAACGAAAAATCTTTTCATCTCACGTCACACCCCTACTATAGATACAGTAAGTCTATGTTGCCTCAATATTAATAATCAATTCATTTTACTGAGAGCCAATGCAATAAAAAAAGCCTCCACGACCGCACTTCGGACACCCCCATTCTAGGCTGTTTTTAGCGTTTCACATAAAAAGGTGTACTTTACCTGCACCTCCTGAAAAATGAGGAAGCCTCAGTTGGATGATTCTGAGTTGAAGTACAGCAGCAAACACATTCCATCCACAATGTCAAAAACACGTTGCCTTTATATAAACATCATTTTATGTCACAATACATAAAAGAAATGCTTTTGTCATAAAGCATAGATATGGAGGGCCAAATGGGACAGAGTGGCATAGTAAAAAAAATACTGAAATACTTAAATGTGGAATTAATTTACTCATTAAATAAATACACCATTACTTATGCTGCATGAGAAGGGGCGTATGCGGGAGTATCCGGCAAGTGCATACATCTGGCAAATCTTCCCTGTACCAGAAAGATGCTGCAAGACACGGAAAAACGGCTCCGGAGTCAGCCTTGGATCTTGCACCTGTCCCAAGGCAAAATAAATGGGAAGTCTGGGCTCCCGTCCAAACACTTTTGGGTTAGTGAATAAATGGTCGGTTGAGTGCAAAAATAACTTGCAAAAGTGCAAAAAAAACCTTTTAAAACCGCACCAGCATGCTAGCTTCCAAACTATCAGAAGCAAAGCTAAGAGGAGGTTCAATTTTTGCCGGTGTTTATCGGTCTTACTACATTGGAGCGTGCGGTTTAGTGTTTGTAATGAGCTTCTGCCACGATTGAGCCGTCCGCGGCAAAAACAATTCGACACACGAACGTTCCATTGTGTCAACGTTTCATTCATTCAATTTTTAATGACTGCCGACCAGTCCGGGGTGTACCCCGCCTCTCGGCCAAAGCCAGAGCTGGGATAGGCAGCACAAATGTTCATTTTATTCGCACAAAACAATATAGAAAAAATTAGACTATTCTGGTTTAATTCTGAGCATGTTAATGGGCAGAGGGACCTCAGTTGCCTTTTAATAAATGTGTAATAACTCCAAAACGCTCCACAAATGATTGTTTCAACTGAACCTAGTAGCACAAACGAGGACGGTCAAAATTAGACCACTCGTGTTTCATTCGGAGCTTGTTGACAAGTGCGTGACCTCAGTTGACCTTTAATAAATGTGTAATAACTCCAAAACGAATGCTGCACAAATCTTGATTTTAACAGCACAAAACTCCACTTAACGAGACTAATTAGGTTTCATTCGGAGAAAGTCGAGGGGCTGCGTGACTTTTGGGTGACCTTTAAGAAACCCGTAATACCTCCAAAACAAAAGCAGTAAGAAATTTGAAAATTTGAAAATTCAGCTGAACCCAATAGCACAAACTAGGACGGTCAAAATGAGACTATTTTGGTTTCATTCAGAGCTTGTTGACGGACCGATTATGTAATAGTTCAAAACTTTAATTGTTAACATCTCAAAAACAAAAAGTAGCACAATTGTTTATTTTAATTGCACAAAACAGCACAAACGCAGCACAAACAAATGGGATCATTTTGGTTTCATTTGGAGGAAATGGGGCGCAGCATAACCTTTGGTTGACCTATAAAAGAAACTGTAATAACTCGAAAACGAAAGTATCACAAACGCTAATTGCAATTGCACAAAACAGCACAAAGGCAGTACAAACAAATGAGACTATTTGAGCAGTTTTGCACAGGTTGGGGGGCCAACTTCACTCAGGTGGGGGTATGCATACAAAATGGAAAAGGATGAATTTTTTGTGTTTGTGTACATCCCAAACAGTAGTGTTCAAAATAATAGCAGTACAATGTGACTAACCAGATAGTACTGTTATTAGTATTGTAACGTGGTACAACCGTAATTGAATCACGAAGATGTTGTCAACAAGCTTTTTATTGCAACCCAAAAATAATGGCTACTGACGCCCGTAACCACACCAAAAAAAACGTTCAATTTTTCCACGCCCCCTTTTCACTTGTGCGTTCAAGGCAACTCCAACCAGTCAGACAAGCAGAACACAACCATGCTTAACAGCGCAACCTAGGGTTGCTACACTGCCTCCCCCTAACAAAAACCCTCGCCCCGAGGGTTCACACATAATCCATGAGGTGGTCCGGGGGCCTCCTCTGCCTCTGAGGCCGTCGTGCAGGGGACCCAAGTTGTCTTGGAAGAACATCCTGAGGAGCAGGTGATAATTCCCTGGAAGGAGAAGAACATGTGGAATCCTCGGGGGACGTTGGGGGTGTGGCCCTCACCCTCACGGGCCGCCGGGGAGGTTCCAGAGGCCTATGGTGCTGCTGCGGGTGTGCATCCCCCCGATATGGAGCCAACCTGTCTCTGTGAAGGACCACCCGTCGCCCCCAAGGTGGCAGCTGGACCCTGTATACTACCCCGCCCAGCTTCTCCAATATCTCACAAGGCCCCACCCAGTGGCTGTCCAACTTGGGGCATCTGCCTCTCTTCCTCTTTGGACTATACACCCAAACCAAGTCACCGGAACTAAAGTCCTTCCCCCTGGCCCTAACATCATAATTCCTTTTCTGTCTCACACCTGCTTTCTGCAGCTGGTCGCGAGCGAAGGCGTGAGCTGACTCCATCCGATCCTGGAGCCTCCTGGCGTATTCTGGACCCGGTGGGACAGTTGGTGCATCTGGAGGTCTGCCAAAGACCATTTCTCCGGGCGTCCGCAGCTCTCGTCCCAACATGAGCAAGGCAGGTGTGCATGATGTGGACTCTTGCGCAGCCGACCTGTAGGCCCACAGGACAAAGGGGAGGTGCGTGTCCCAGTCCCGCTTGTGTTCCGCTGTGTGTATGGCAAGTTGTTTCGCAAGGGTTCTGTTGAACCGCTCAACAAGCCCGTCACTCTGGGGATGTAGGGGAGTAGTCCGTGTCTTCTGTATACCCATCCGCTCACACATCGCGGAGAACACAGCTGACTCAAAGTTCCTCCCTTGGTCGCTGTGAATGACCTCAGCGGCCCCTAACCGTGCAAACATGCCCTCCACCAGAGCGTCTGTCACGGTCTTCGCCTCCTGGTCAGGGATGGCATACGCCTCAGGCCACTTAGTGAAGTAATCCATGGCTGCCAAGACATACCGTTTGCCATTGTCAGTGCGAGGAAATGGACCCATTATGTCCACTGCCACCCTCTCCATAGGGGCCCCCACCGCCAGCTTCTGAAGTTGGGCACGAGACTGATCTGGGGGACCTTTGTGCGCCGTGCAGCGGTCACAACGTCGACAGAAGTCCTCAACGTCTCTCCTGAGACGGCCCCAATAGAATCCTTGCCGCAGTCGACGAAGGGTCTTTGACACGCCGAAGTGTCTCGCCCCAGTAGTTCCATGAGAGGAGCTCAGCACTTGTTGTCTCAGCTACTTAGGGACTACCACCTGCCACTTCTCTTCTCCAGTGGCCGGCTCTTTCCAGGTTTTTTGGAGTACTCCATCCTTCACCCGGAGAGCCCCAAACATTGCACATAGTCCTTTAGTGGCAGGTGAGTACTGTGCCACCTCGTTCCAAGGTGGGTTCTGTCCTGACTCTACCCACTGCAGCACCGGTTGCAGATCAACATCCTGTTCCTGCCTGGTCCTCCATTCAGGCGCATCCAGCACTTGCACCTCCATACATGCAGGGCCTTCTCCTTCATGCAGGAGCCCTGGTCCCTCCCTACACAGCTCTTTCTCTCGGGCTTCCCTCTTTTCGCAGTAACGGCAGCCAACGAGAGCACACGGGCGCCGCGACATGGCGTCTGCATTAGCGTGGCAAGCCCCAGCCCTATACTCCACTTGGAAGACATATGGCGCCAGTTCTTCCAGCCAACGTGCTATTTGCCCCTCTGGTTCTTTAAAGGACATGAGCCACTGGAGTGCAGCATGGTCACTTCGGACTACAAAGGGCAGACCGCCCAAGTAATACTTAAAGTGGCTAATCGCTCTCACCACAGCAAGAAGTTCCCTACGTGTGACACAATAGCGCCTCTCCGCCTTGTTGAAAGTCCTGCTGAAGTAGGCCACCACTTTTTCTCCCTTGGCCCCCACCTGGCTCAACACCGCACCCATCCCCGTGTCACTGGCGTCCGTATCCAGGATGAATGGCAGGCTGGGGTCCGGGGGAACAAGGATGGGAGAGTCCGTCAAGGCCTCCTTCAAAGATTTGAAGGCTTGGTTGCACTCATGAGTCCACAGAAAGTCTGTGTCCTTCCGCTGGAGGTAGAAGAGGGGCGCAGCTATGCATGAGAAGCTCCGCACAAACCGTCTGTAGTAGGATGCAAGCCCAAGGAAGCTCTTAAGCTCCCGCAAGTTGGTGGGGGTTGGCCAGTCTCTCACTGCCTGAATTTTGTCTTCCAACGCGCTGATGCCTTCACCGCCAATCTTGTGACCAAGGAACTCCAACTCCTTTCTCAGAAAGCAGCACTTGTCGGGGTGGAGCTTCAGACCAGCCGCGGACACTCTTTGCAGCACCCGCCGCAGGGAGTTCAAAGCAGCATGGAATGTGCTCCCGTGCACCAGAATGTCATCCAAGTAGACCACACATTCCTCACGAGAGATGTCAGCCAGAACCCTTTCCATGAGGCGTTCAAACGTAGCTGGTGCATTGCAGAGGCCAAAGCAGAGGACCCGGAACTGCCACAACCCCCTGCCAGTACAGAATGCAGTCTTTGGTCTGGCTCCCGGGGTAAGGGGCACCTGCCAATACCCGCTGCGTAGGTCTAATGAAGAGAACCATGTTGAACCTGACACCAAGTCCAGGGACTCGTCGATGCGGGGTAGCGGGTATGAATCCTTTTTTGTCACCTTATTTAGCGGTCTGTAGTCCACGCAGAACCTCTTTTTAGTCGAGTTTTTCTTGTTGACCATCACAACACCTGATGCCCAGGGGCTGTCCGATGGCTCAATGATGCCAGCTTTCAGCATTTCATCTATGGCACTTTCTGCATCCGCCCGGTGCGCCAGAGGAAGGCGGCGGGGGCGCACCTTGATGGGTCTTGCCTCACCGGTATCAATGTCGTGCTGGACCAGGTGTGTCAGGCCAACTTCCTCCTCAGTCAGTGCAAAAATGTCCTTAAAGTCCAACAGCAGCTGCCACAGCTCCTCCTGCTGTACGGGATCCAAGTTATCCCGGCTACGTTCCCAAATTTTTCTCACTGCGGCTACTCTGTCCGCTCCGCCTGCCAAAGTTTGCAAGGCCAGGGCAGGGGGCTGCACTTGGTGAACTGGAGGTGTATACGCCCTGGATGTGGTGGGGGTTTGAGTTGGGAGGCCGGGTCCACAATGTGCCTCTCCTGCTCGTGAGGTTAGTGGGTGGAGTCTTGGGGCCTGTGTGGGGTGCACCATTTCGACTGTGCGACCCCCTGAAAACGTCAGTGTGTTTTTTCCCAAGTCCAACACACAACGGGCCGCCCGTAAGAAATCCAGCCCCAATATACAAGGGTCCTGCACTGCTGCGACCCACACTCCAAATGTCACCTCGAGTCCCCCCACCTGCACGGCTACTACCCCTCTTCCAAGCATAGGGGCCAGCTCACCAGTCACAGTACGCAGTTTGACATCAGTGGACTCCAACTGTGTCCCTGGCGGGACCACCTCAGGCCTTATTAGGGTGGCGGTGGAACCGGTGTCGACAAGGGCCATACATGAGCCTCCCGCCAGGGTGATGGGGACATGACAAAAATTCCCCACATGGGTCCAGCCTACCACCCTTGCCAACTCGGCGCTGTCATCTGCTTCCGGGGGGAGGGGAGCCATGCTCCCCCGTCTGTGCAGCAGGGCTCCCTCCCTCGGTGGTAATGCATGTTGGGACACAAGTACAGGGGTCTGCGTCGCCCTCTTCACACAGACCCCGGGGCGTTTCCCTGCATGACAGTCTTTTTTGGGCAATGCACACTGATATGACCCGGTTGGCCGCACACCCAACACCCTGGAGGCCCACGGCGAGGACGGGTTCTACCCCGTGGTGATTGCAGTGCTACAGCGCGGATAAGCTCCGTCAGCTCGTCCGCCCAGGCTGTTTTTTCCTGACCCAGGCCTTCCTGCGCCATCGTCCTCACAACAGGCCCGCTTCTCGCCTGGTCACAGTGTGTGGCGCAGCCGACGACCTCTCTTTCCACAGCCAGCTCTAGCGCCTCGTGCATGGATCGGGGGTGCGCTAACTGTGTCTGTATCCGCAGCTCCCTGGGAGTTATGGCCCGGATGAACTTGTCTCTGGCTAGTTCACTCTGCACATCAGTGGGCATATGCGCATAGGCACGTCTTGTCAGGGTTTCAATTTCATTAGCCAATATACGAAGGGATTCCCCACCCTGCCTTTGCCGGTTTGACAGCTCAGAGCGCAGAACACTAGGCTGGTTGCATTGTCCAAAGCGCCGCTGTAGGGCACCAACCAAAGCCCCATAGTCATTTCTTTCCGAAGGGCTCAGCAGCAGCAAACATGACAAAGCCTCCTCAGTAAGGCACAAGGCAAGCTGTAATGCTTTATTATCATTGGACCAGCCAGCTGCCCGTGCTAAAAGTTCAAACTGTGCATGAAACGCTTCCCAATCTGCCCTTCCATTGTATTTTGGTGTTTTCACATGCTGTTGGTGGACATGGGCGCCGCCATCTTTGTCACCGCCCGTTCCGGCGCACCTCTTAGCGCTCAACGAACCAAAGCCGGCATCTGAAGCGAGTCGCCTGGCTGCCTGTCGTAGACGGCCAGCATGCTCTGATGTACGGTCGAGCTCTGCCTCTCGTTGCCACATACCGTCAACAGCAACGTCCACCCCCTCCTCCTTTCCTCTTGGGAGATGGCTGCCTTCACCCCGCTGTGCCGCCATGCCGTCCGGTGTTTCACTTCTGACACCAGTGTAACGTGGTACAACCGTAATTGAATCACGAAGATGTTGTCAACAAGCTTTTTATTGCAACCCAAAAATAATGGCTGCTGTCGCCCGTAACCACACCAAAAAAAACGTTCACTTTTTCCACGCCCCCTTTTCACCCGTGCGTTCAAGGCAACTCCAACCAGTCAGACAAGCAGAACACAACCATGCTTAACAGCGCAACCTAGGGTTGCTACAGTATATTTTTATTGCTACATGGCTGTAGCCCACCTAAACCCAGTGTAATAAGGTAAGGGCCCCTGAGTTCCTTTTAACTCTAAATTACAATAAAATAAAATATAGAAATCAGCTACTTAATGCATTAGTCCTAACTCTCTTTATTTACACACACGCACACACACACACACACACACACACACAGACAGACAACACAGGAAGTCCTATGTTGCAGGCCTTAGCGATGCTTGGGAGCGTTGAGGCCTAAAACCAAATGGCCGCTTCACTCAACGAGCCAAATAAATCAGAATATCAAAATGTACCTTTTTCCTGAAGATCGCATGTTAGGAGTTACTCCACATGGAAGCACAAGATGGCGGCGCGGTTACATCCACTCGTCCTCGCTACAGTGCCCCGCAAGGGCGGCAAAGGGCGTGGTCCCGCCCCCCTGGTCCTCTCTGTTCACCAGCTCACACACGTGTCCCGTCGCAGCAAAACATCCCCCGATTACGTCTCACAAATGTAAGGCTCCTCACTTTTACACACTCTCCAGCGCCAAGCGGAACACCTGAGAAAGTCTTTTTTATCAAGCTGGTTTGACTTGACTGATATACATAAATACGCTTAGCCAGCGCATGCTAACGACAGGAGCTAACAGCAAAACTTTCAATTCAAATACTTAGCTACAGATTCGTTTTCGGGCTGAAAACTGTCCGTGTGCACTTCAAAAAGGTGTAAACACATCTCGGTTTTAGACTCTTGAGTAAACAATCTCGAAACTACCATTCAAACAGACACGTTTTCTTTTACTCTCGTCCCTTCAGTGTTTTTTCTTTCTTTAAGCTAGTCAGTGTATTCTCTTGCACTTCCGGTTCACCATCTGTCAAACTAATACAAAGATAGACCAGTAACGGTAACACACACACATTGCACTTCTGGTAGATTTTCAAAATAAAACAAAAATATACATCGACTGCAGCATACATTGTACATCTTTTTAACTTATTGCCAGGTGCATTTAACTGTTTTTAAACACATCACTTACTAAATGAAATATACTCTTAACTATATTTAGGTAACATAGCTTATTTATGCTTTTATTCCTTTGTAACTATAACTTATATTATGTATTTGTATCACTGTTTTCTTATATATTTAGATTTCTATCCAGGTTGCATGGCAAACAAGTTACAAGTAGGTGCAGTGGATTTTCAGAAAACAAGGCCCAACATTCAAGATATGCACACTCTTAAGACTGTGCAATTGGGCAATTAGTTGAAAGGGGGGTGTTAAAAAAATATCATGGTGGCATTCAATCAGTGATCAATTTGGTGAAAAAGCAGGTGTGAATCAGGTGGCCCCTATTTGAGGATGAAACCAGCACTTGTGTAGCATGCAATTCTCTTTGGAAGCCTGAGGAAAATGGGTCATTCAAGACATTGTTCCGAACGTATTTTGAATGAAAGGTGATTGGAGAGGGGAAAACTTATGAAGAGGTAGAAAAACGTTTTGGCTGTTCAGCTAAAATGATCTCCTATGCCTTACAATGGACAGCAAAACCATAGACACGTGTTAGAAAAAGGAAGACAACTATCAAAATGGATGGAAGAACAACTAAATTGGCAAAGGCTCAGGATCATCTCCAGGATGATCAAAGACAGTCTGGAGTTACCTGTAAGTACTGTGACAGAAGACATCCGTGTGAAACTAATTTATTTTCAAGAGACCACCACAAATTTCCTCTGTTAAAAAAAAGGCATGTGCAGAAGAGGTTACAATTAAAAATTGTTAAATTGTTCTGTTTGGGTCCGAGGGCTGCAAACAGTTTGTGAGACAACCCCCAAACTCTGAGTTTAAGCCACAGTACACAGTGAAGACAGTGAGGCATCATGATATGGGCATGTTTCTCCTACTATGGTGTTTTATTTATCTATTTATCACATAGCAGGGATTATCGATCAGTTTGCATATGTCACAATACTTGCAGAGGTCATGTTGCCTTATGCTGTAAAGGACATGTCCATGACTTGGCTGTTTCAACAAGACAATGACCCCAAACACAAACCAGGTTGGTTCCAAACCAACAAAACAAATGTTATGGAGTGGACAGCCCAATCCCCATACCTTAATTCAATGGAGAACTTGTGGGGTGACATCAATTATGCTGTTTCTGAAGCAAAACCAAGAAATGTTAATGGATTGTGGAATGTCATTAAAGAATGTTGGAGTGGAATAACAGCTGAAAGGCGTCACAAGATGGTTGAGTCCATGCCACACAGATGTGACGCAGTTATAAAAACTGCTCATACAACTAAATATTAGTTTAGTCATTCACAGCATTGCCAAATCCTAGAAACAAAAACGTTTGTAAAAAATAGTTTTATGTTTGTAAAGTCAACGGCAGACACTGCTATTTTTTTAACACATTCTTTTCAACTAAATGCCCAATTGCACAGTCCTAAGAACGTGCATATCATGAATGCAGGGTCTTGTTTTCTGAGAATCTACCCCACCTACTGGTAACTTGTTTGCCATTTAGCAATAAAAGTATGCTAATAACAGTGATTCATCTGGTTAGTCACATTGAACTGCTATTATTTTGAACACTACTGTAAATAAATAACTGTTGTGCTGAAACTACTACTCTTGTGATTTCATCTATCATATGGGAATGATTACCACTGAGTTCAAATAGATAATATACAAATAACGTGGCCACTGGGCTAAACCCTTAGATGATTTGTATACAAAAATATAAAATATATAATTATAAAAGTGCTTTTGAGGCTGAGTAAAAAGAAAATAAATCCATTATATCCAATATCCAGAATACATGTCAGCATGCAAATAAAGAGGTCAGGCAGACTTTATACAATATCTTTATGTACACTTTTTAAAGGTGGTTGACAAAAAGTAACCCCACTACTTTCAGTTCAATTGTGTCTCATTTGGTGCGGAGAATGTGCTATGGCAGAAAATGAAGGCCGTGACTTCTTGGATCCATGCAGCTCTTGATAAAGTCAAAACCATTCTTCTCTTCAGCTAAACACGAGCACGGTGAACAACATGCTGCCCCTTAGTGGCTTGTCAGAACATTGCAGTCTGTGGATTCCTCAAAGACTTACGTGTTTTTCTTTCCCTAGGCTAACACACCTGCAGCCATAGCTTTGTTTGTTGCCGTTGCAACAGCAGATGTGTGTATTTTAGAGCACGCACACACACTAACACAAAGGCACTCTGGGGAGGTGTGTGTTCATATATTTGTTTAAAACATCATAGTCCAAACATCACACTGTAAAATAAAAAGTCATACATCTTGCTCACATTTCTATAACACTTGTGTGTGTGTGTGTTTGGTGTGACCTTTGAATCCATCTGCACTGCAGTTCGGGTCCCGTGGTCGCCATGGCGACCGCATCCCGCGCGTGTCCATCAGGTTGCAAAGGAGCGACAGCCGCTAGACAGACCGCCGTCCCTCGGTGGCAACAGTACAGCGTCCTGTCCCCCACCCCCTACCCATAGTTCATCGAGAGAGGGCGGGGTCGTGGAGGCATTTATGGTGTTCCAGTGGTTACTTGACGCAGAGCAGGCCGCCCACGTTGGCCACAAACTCCTCCAGGCTCTTGAGGAATGCCAGCTTCTGCTTTCGGTCCATGGTGGGCGGCGTGTTGCTGGCGCTCAGCTTGTTGAAGGCGTCCAGCAGACGCTGGTAGATGATGGCATCCCTCTGCGACGACAGCAACGTCTCCACCAGCTCAGAGTACTCCGCCTGGCGGGGAATGACACGGTCGGTACTCTGAGGTTAGCTGCATCTGGGGTTAATGTTTCTCAGCAGTGGTGGCAATGCCCAAGAGAGGGTGCCATTCTTCTCCTTTATAGTTTTTATGACTTATTCAGGTCAATTCTACCTCATACTCGTTCATCTGCTGCCTATTTTTGCGCATTTGCCAGTATTTTCTTGTTGATTGTACATACATATGCCCTCTTTTATATTTAAAAAATCCCTGTATATACACATTTTCTACATACATATTATCTAACCCCCATTTACACTATTTTAATTTTAGAGTGGTTAGAAAAAACCTCATTTTGATGCTCCGCATGTCCATTATATATGCTTAACTGACAAAAAGGAATCTTGATATAGGTAAATAGAGTATTATTCTATTATATATTATTTTCTCTTCTTCTCTATCCCCTCCTGCTCCGACCTCTCCAAATTTGCATAACAATATGCATCAAATTAAGTATAATAAAAATCTATGTAACAGGGTAGAGTATCATATACTTTTCCTTGCCAGAGCAAATCTGTTTAGCATATAAGCGCATCTAGATGATCAAGAACAAAAAAAGCCTATTAACAACTTCCCCCCATTTTTGCTGCTGTTTTCCAAATATAACCTAATATTTTTATAATCTTTGTCATTTTTATTTTGTAACATTACGCGACCCTAATGAGGATAAGCGCTATAGAAAATGGATAAATGGATGACTTGGGATGCCTGAAATTGGCATAAAATTGTAATATTGGTCAATTTTGGTATGTTTTTTTCTTCTCTACAATGAAAACTGATATAGTCCTTTAAGCACAAAAGTCACAACTAGGGATGTTAATGGTAAACCACGTCAACCGGCTACCCGGTTTGAGGAGCTAAAAAATCAGATGCAGCGGAAGAAGACTCCCGCATCGATACAAATCAGCCATAAATCATTAGATTAATTGATCGTGGCATGTGACATTACATGCCACTGCAGAAGCGACTGTTTGACAAAGTGTCTTATGAACAACGAGAGAGACAGGTCTGCTGGTAAAAGGATTGTCCGTCATGTTCCATACCTTACCATGACTGCAGCAGAGCTACCTAGCCGAGCCCGAACTAGCAGAGTCAGTGGCTGATGATAGCTGGCTAACTTCTTTGACTAACTTTGGAACGTTTTTGATTAAGCAAGACTTGACCAGCCAGACCAACAGAGATGAGTAAGTTAACCTTTCTGTTCGCCGTGTGCTGAGCTAGCCGGCGTTTGAATGCTGAAGTTTGGAGTGTCTTTGAATTAATTTCAGAAGGAGGCAAAACTTCATCATCCGAACCAACAGAGAGTATGGTAGCCTTTCTGCTTTGTAACTTGATTACTTTGAATGTAATGAGTGTTAAATTATTAATAATCAAAACAGGACATGAATTATTAATTATGTATGGGACATACATAAATCAATACATAAATGTTCCTAATCCAAATTTAAGAGGTATACAAAATATAGAACGTGAATGTGAAAAAGCAGCGTTTCTACTCCAGTTTCCTTTCTACACTCATTAACAAAACCCCGAGGTACTTAAACTCCTCCACTTGGGGCAGGACTTCATCCCCGATCTGGAGAAGGCACTCCTCCCTTTCCCGGGCGAGGACTATGGATTCATAAATATGGATAAGGTGCGGATTCTCTTCCCAGCCGCTTCACACTCAGCTGCGAACCAATCCAGCGAGAGTTGAAGGCCACGGCTGGATAAAGCCAACAGGACCACATCATCGGCAAAAAGCAGAAATATAATCCTGTGTCCACCAAACTGGAACCCCTCAGTGCCCTAGCTGCACCTAAAATTTCTGTCCATAAAAGTAATCGGTGACAAGGGATCCCCTGGTGGAGTCCAACCCTCACTTGGAACGGATCTGACTTATTGCCAGCACTGCAAACCAAGCTCTGACACCAGTCATACAAGGAACGAACCGCCTAAATTAGGTGGTCCGATACCCCATATTCCCAGAGTACTCCCCACAGTATTCCCAGAGGAACACCCACGATAGTTGGAACACACCCTCCGGTCCCTCTTCTCAAAAGCGGAACCAACACCCCCAGTCTGCCAATCCAGGGGCACTGATTCCGATGTCCACGCGATGCTGCAGAATCATGTCAACCAAGACAGCCCACAGCATCCAGAGCCTTAAGGAACTCCGGGCAGATCTTGTCCACCCCCGGGCCTTGCCACCAAGGAGTTTTTTGACCACCTCGTAACCCCAGCCCCAGAGATAAGAGAACCAGCCTCAGAGTCCCCGGGCACTGCTTCCATGTTGGAAGACGTGTCGGTGGTATTCCCTCCATTCCTCCCTCCCTTCCCTGGGTTAGTATTCCCTCCACCGGTCCACAACATCTCGAGTCGAGGTCAGCAGCACACCATCCCCACCATACACAGTGTTGATTGTGCACTGCTTCCCACTCCCGAGACGGCGGATGTTAGTCCAGAATCTCTTCAAAGCCATCCGGAAGTCGTTTTCCATGGCCTCTTCAAACTCCTACCATTTCTGAATTTTTGCCTCAGTGACCGCCAGAGCCCCACACCACTTGGCCTGCCGGTATCTCAACTGCCTCCGGAGTCCCACTGGCCAAAAGGTCCCGAAAGGACTCCTTATTCCACTTGATGGCATCCCTCACCACTGGTGTCCACCAACAGATTCTGGGATTACCGCCACAACTCCGATCAGCTGCCTCAACAATGGAGGCACGAAACATGGTCCACTCGGACTGAATGTCCGCTGCCTCCTTCGGAACATGGTTGAAGCTCTCCCGAAGGTGGAAACTGAAACTCCATATGACAGGGAACTATGCCAGACGTTCCCAACACACTCTCACAATGAGTTTGGGTCTGCGGCGTCTGACCAGTATCCTCCCCCACCATCGGAACCAACTCACCACCAGGTAGTAATCGGTTGACAGCTGCGTCCCTCTCTTCACCTGGTGTCCAGAACATGTGGCCGCAAGACCGACGACACGACCACAAAGTCAATCATTGAACTGCGGCCCAGGGTGTCCTGGTGCCAAGTGCCCATGTGGAGACCCTCCTGCTTGAACATGGTATTTGTTATAGACAATTCGTGACGGGCACAGAAGTCCAATAAGAAAACACCACTCAGGTTCCTCCCAATCACACCTCTCGAGATTTCACTGTCGCTGCCAGCATCAGTGCTGAAGTCCCCCAGTAGAACAAGGGCAAGAGGGAGCACTCACCAGTACTCTAGGGACTCCAAAAAAGGTGGGTATTCTGAACTGCTCTTTGGCGCACAAGCGCAAACAACATTCAAACCTCGTCCCCCCACCCGAAGGCGAAGGGAAACTACCCTATCGTTCACCGAATTAAACTCCAACGTACAGGCTTGGAGCTGGGGGGCAACAAGAATTGCCACCCCTGCCCGTCACCTCTCACTGCTAGCAGAGTGGAATAATGTCCAGCCTCTCTCGAGAGGAGCCCTTGCCTTGAGGTGAGTCCAACTATATCTGGCCGGAACCTCTCCACCTCACGCACCAGGTCAGGCTCCTTCCCCGCCAGAGGGGTGACACTCCATGTACCAAGAGCTAACTTCTGTAGCCAGGGGTCGAACCGCCAAGGCTCCCGCTTTCGCCCGTCACTCAGCTTGCTCTGCACTGGACCCCATTAGCCCCTCCCAAAAGTGGTGAGCTCATGGGGAAAATATTGATTCCATCCATTAAATAAAAATTCATTCAGAAAGTCTTTCTTTTTGGTCCAGCTATATGATTGGGTATATGATATGCTGTAAGATAATGTAAAGTAGTTAAAGAGGTAACGCATGGACATAAATACGTAGATGCCGCATCAAGCGCTGAGCCATACGTCAACGTCGCTGCCATACTGTTTGTGGCAAGAGAGGGGGCGGAGAAGATTCCTTAAGTGTACGACTCATTTTAATTCCTAAACAATAACCTGGGTAATAACCTTTCACGGGTAAGACTTAACAATTACCTTTGATAGTGTTTGGCACACAGACTGCATGATTTGGTCGTTATAACATCCTTTTGAGAGCATCATTTGCCGACCCTGTGAAAAACACTATATTCACTTATTCACTATATGTCCATGGGGTAGCGGAATGTAAAAAAATTGCGGAAATAGTGGCAGGCACACGCAATAGTATCTGCGGGAGACTGCTCGGCAGAAAATGCAAAGTGTTGCACACCGTTGCACGATGTTTACAGCCACATGGAAAAGCTAACTGCTGATCATGTCACAAAAAATATGTATTCACTCCACAACACGAAATATGTGACGTTATGTGACATGTCAGTCATGGTACCAGTTAATATCGAAGTCGAAGTTGGTCAATATCGGCATGTCAGATTCCCTATATCGGACATCCCTAATTATGACCATTACCAACATAATACAACCTAATTTCCCAAAAATTACCACTTGTGTTTTGTTTCTTATAATATTACAACTTTAAAAATGTATTTCTTCTTTAATATTTTAACTCAATGCTAAAAAAATGTCAAATAATATGTTTTTTCTAGTATTATTTCATCGCTATTCTTGTCAAAATAAATTTTATAATGTCATCAATTTCCACTAATTATATTTTTGTTATATTCTATTTTTTTTATTCTTAATATATTTTGAATTATGACTCTATTCCCATAGTCAATAATCTTTTATCTAATATTACAGCTTAAAAAAAGTAATGTATTTGCTATTTCAATTTTCATTCATTCATTCATTTTCTATGCCGCTTATCCTCATTAGGGTCGCGGGAATGCTGGAGACTATCCTAGCTGACTTTGGGCGAGAGGCGTGGTACACCCTGGACTGGTCGCCAGTCAATCGCAGGGCAGACAAACAAGCATTCACAGTATTATGGACAATTTAGAGTCGCCAATAACCTAACATGCGTGTTTTTGGAATGTGGGAGAAAACCGGAGTACCCGGATAAAACCCACGCACGCACAGGGAGAACATGCAAACTCCACACAGAGATGCCCAACGGAGATTCAAACCTTGAACCTCCTGACTGTGAGGCCTATGTGCTACCCACTCGACCACCGTGTGGCCGCTATTTCAATTTTCTGAAAATAAAATTGTATTTTTCCTCATATTACGGTATTCTTGCACGATTACAAATGTTTTCTCTTAATATTTTGACTTTATTCCTGTAAATAATTCTGCTGATTTTGGCACTTATGTGGCACGTGTCGCAAATGACGCCCAGGCCCCACATTGGCCACCCCTGCATTAAAAGGACTCTTCATATACTCATTTTAGATGTATTTTTATATATCACGTGACTATTTATGAAAAACGTGTCAGTAGCGACAGTAACCAAACTGGCCACTTGAGGGCGCCATTATTGATCTCTGCCTCTTCAGGCAACATCATGTCCTGTGTTGAAAAGTCTTTTCAAAGAGATCTTCAGCGTGTTTTGGACACATAGTGGGTGATTAAATAAAAGAGACATCCAGTGGTATGTTTTAACCCACCTGGTGCAGACACACAAGAGTGTAAAGCGCCTCCCCTGCAGCCACCGACATCTCAGCATTGTGTTTTTGCAGAACCAACATGTCGAACACCAGCTAAAGATGGACAGGATGTGTCAGTTGGCCGGCCTCGCCGCCCAGACCCGACTAGACCTTGTACAAGCTGTGTATTTTTTCAGGAAACGTGCTGTGTACTCCTACCTTGAGGAAGTGGCGGGTGGCCAAGAAAAGGGGCGTGTCCTTCTCCCGGCTTTTGGCGCACTGTTCAGCCAGCGGCGACAAAGCCTCCAAACACAGTTGACTAACCTCGGAACCCATACTAAACGCTCCCGTCAAGGAAAAACAAGAAAATAAAAAATAAACAATTGAATTATTTTAAAAAAAAATTTAAATGATGTATAATTTTTTACAATTTAATTTAACGTAATAAATTGAAATAATACATTTCTGGAATGTATAAAAGTTATTTGTAAAATAAAAATAAACAAATACATTTAAATAATTATATACGTATACAAGTAATTCGTACAAAAAATTTAAATTTTTTAAAATCCATTGACTTTTTAATATATTTTTAACTAACTTTTAAATATATACAAATTATTGAAATTATTTAAACTTTGCAATAGTTATATAAATATTGTAATAAAGCGATTTGTCAAAAATATTTACTTTACTATTTAAAAAAACATCCATTGTCAATAAGGAATTATGTATTCAGGTAATATTTTGTAAAAAAAAAAATTTAAAAAAAAGGAATTAAGAACAAAGATTAATTACTTTGTCACTATTTTTAAAATGCATATTTTTAATGATAAATGTTATACATATCAGGTAATTATTAAAAAAACTGGTTATATAAATTTTTTGTAAAAAATATAATTAATATTATTAATAGTAATAATATGTTCTTGTAATTTTAAAAAAATCCATGACCACAAATAATTTCCCTCACACACTTGTAGGCCCCCTTTGAACTCCCTGCAGTTGAGTTACTATTAACTAATAGATTAATAGTCACTTGATGTTTGTTAGCAGAGGATACGAGGTCATTCCGAGCTCCAGTGAGAACATGAGGCTTTTGAAGAGGTCTTCAGGCAGCTGTGGGATCTTTTCGGGGAATATCTCACAGATGAAGGTGATGAGCTTGTAGTACTGGTTACACAGAGATGGAAACTGGAACAACATGATGGAAGGAGATGAGCTTTTTCAAGGTGGGTGTGGGAAATGGGAGGAGTTAGGTCAGTGGAAACTTTCATCCACCTTGAGAAGGTCCTGTGACATGAGGGGAAGAACGATATTGACGCCGTAGAGGACAACATCTGCTGCGGAAACCGGCCGACTGGAGGCCGGCGTTCCTTGGCCTTGGCTTCGGAACACCTCATCTAAAAGAGGAAAAAGGCGCTTGGTGATCAAACAAGTGATGGAGAAAAGAGGAGAATGGGCACAAGGAAGGAACCTGTGTCGCTAAAGTCGATGAACTCTTTGGACAGCAGGTTGGTGAGCAGCTCCATGATGAGCAGGAGGTCCTGGTACTGATCCTCCTCTGCTGCCGCGTCGCTCCGTTTCCTGCTTTGGTTGTTTTTTGAGTAGACCTGCAGCAGCGTCAAGCAGGCTTCGTACAGCTTCATGGACTTGGTCTGCATGAACGGCAAGATCACGTCATTAAGGAGTATGCTAACAAATATAATTGCATAATAGCGTCCCCTGGTGGGTTAAGCAGGGATAAGACGAAAGGAAAAGAAGAAGTGTCTACCTAAGAAAATGGCTAAAAATGCAACTTTGGTAATGTTAGCATATTGCTAACATGCTAACACCTAGCACAATAGTGCTAATTGTTTATATAAGTGTCTACCCATGAAAACTATGCTAATATTATCATGCTAAGACCTAGCATAATAGTCTCTACTAATGAAAATGGCTAAGAAGGCTTCGTTAATTTTAGCATTCCAGTAATAATAACATGTTAACGTTAGTTTGCCAACATCTAGTATAATAGTGCTAAGTGTTCATATAGGTGTCAACCCATGAAAATAGCTATAAATGCTAACATGCAAGCAATGCTAACATGCGAACATTAACATGCTATGACCTAGCATAATAGTGTACCAAAAAAATGGCCTCTTTGCTAAAGTTAGTATGCTAGCAATGCTAACATGCGAACACCTAGAATGATGGTGTTAAGTGTTAATGTCTACCCATAAAAATAACAAAAAATGCCAATATGCTAATGTTAGCATGCTAAGACATAGCATAATAGTGTCTACCAATGAAAATGGCAAATGCTAGCCAGCTAGTAAAGTTAACATTCTAGTGTCGATATGCTAGCAATGACAACATGCTAATATTAGCAAAGAGGCCTATTTAACCATTTTAATCAATAGCATGCTAGTGAAGCTAACATGCTAATGTTAGTATGGTAGCAATGTTAACATGCTAACATTAGCATGCTAACAACTAGCATGATAGAGGTGTTTATATATGTCTACCCATATAAATATCCATCCATCCATCCATCCATTTTCTTCCGCTTATCTGAGGTCGGGTCGCGGGGGCAGCAACCTAAGCAGGGAGCCCAGAGGTCCCTCTCCCCGGCCACTTCGTCTAGCTCTTCCCAGTGAATGCCGAGGCGTTCCCAGGCCAGCTGAGAGACATTGTCTCTCCAACGTGTCCTGGGTCTTCCCTGAGGCCTCCTACCGGTTGGACGTGCCCTGAACATTCGTTCAGGCGTTCGGGAGGCATCCTGACAGATGCCCGAGCCATCTCATCTGACTCCTCTCAATGCGGAGGACCAGCGGTTCTACCCCGAGTCTCTCCCGGATGACAGTGCTTCTCACCCTATCTCTAAGGAAGAGCCCAGCCACCCTGCGGAGAAAACTAATTTCGGCCGCTTGTACCCGCAATCTTGTCCTTTCGGTCACTACCCAAAGCTCATGACCATAGGTGAGGGTAGGAACGTAGATCGACCGGTAAATCGAGAGCTTTGCCTTTTGGCTCAGCTCTCTTTTCACCACGACAGATCGGTCCGCATCACTGCAGACGCCGCACCAATCCGCCTGTCCATTTCGCGTTCCATCCTTCCATCACTCGTGAACAAGACCCCGAGGTACTTAAACTCCTCCACTTGAGGCAGGACCTCATCCCCGACCCGGAGATGGCACTCCACCATTTCCCGGGCGAGAACCATGGACTCGGACTTGGAGGTGCTGATTCTCATTCCAGCTGCTTCACACTCAGCTGCGAACCGATCCAGTGAGAGTTGAAGGTCACTGCACGATGAAGCCAACAGGACCACATCATCTGCAAAAAGCAGACATCGAATCCTGCGGCCACCAAACTGAAACCCCTCAACGCATAAAAATTCTGTCCATGAAATGAGTGAACAGAATTGGTGACAAAGGGCAGCGCTGGCGGAGTCCAACCCTCACTGGAAACGGGTCCGACTTATTGCCACCGGTCATACAGGGAACGAACCGCCTGGATTAGGTGGTCTGATACCCCATATTCCCGGAGCACTCCCCACAGTATTCCCAGAGGAACACGGTCGAATGCCTTCTCCAAGTCCACAAAACACATGTAGACTGGTTGGGCAAACTCCCATGCACACTCAAGGACCCTGCCGAGAGCAGAGAGCTGGTCCACAGTTCCACGATCAGGACGAAAACCACACTGCTCCTCCTGAATCCGAGATTCGACTATCCGGCGGATCCTCCTCTCCAGAACCCCTGAATAGACCTTACCGAGAAGGCTGAAGAGTGTGATCTCAAGATAGTTAGAACACACCCTCTGGTCCCCCTTCTTGAAAAGCGGGGTCTGTCAGTCCAGGGGCACCGACCCCGACATCCACGCAATGCTGCAGAGCCGTGTCAACCAAGACACGCCCACAGCATCCAGGGCCTTAAGGAACTCCGGGCGGATCTCATCCACCCCCGGGGCCTTGCCACCAAGGAGCTTTTTGACCACCTCGGTGACCTCAGCCCCAGAGATAGGCGAACCCGACTCAGAGTCCCCAGGCACTGCTTCCATGTTGGAAGGCGTGTAGGGATTGAGGAGGTCTTCAAAGTATTTCCTCCACCGGTCCACAACATCTCGAGTCGAGTTCAGCAGCACACCGTCCCCACCATACACGGTGTTGACTGTGCACTGCTTCTCCCGCCGGAGACGGCGGATGGTGGTCCAGAATCTCTTTGAAGCCATCCGGAAGTCGTTTTCCATCGCCTTTCCGAACTCCTCCCATGTCCGGGTTTTTGCCTCAGCGACCGCCAGAACTGCAGACCGCTTGGTCGTCCGGTACCAGTCAGCTGCCTCCAGAGTCCCATGGGCCAAGACGGCCTGATAGGACTCTTTCTTCAGCTTCGACGGCATCCCTCACCACTGGTGTCCACCGACGGGTTCTGGGATTACCGCCACAACAGGCACCGACCACCTTACGGCCACAGCTCCGATCGGCCGCATCGACAATGGAGGCACGAAACATCGCCCACTCAGATTCAATGTCCGCAGCCTCCCTCGGAACATGGTCAAAGCTCTTCCGCAGGTGGGAGTTGAAACACCTTCTGACAGGGGACTGTGCCAAGCGTTCCCAGCAGACCCTCACAAAGTGTTTGGGTCTGCCAGGTCTGACCGGCAACCTTCCCCTACTATCGGAACCAACTCACCAACAGGTGGTGATCAGTTGACAGCTCCACCCCTCTCCTCAACTGAGTGTCCAAAACATGTGGTCGCAAGTCCGACGACACAACCACAAAGTCAATCATCGAACTGCGGCCCAGGGTGTCCTGGTGCCAAGTGCACATGTGGACACCCTTATGCTTGAACATGGTGTTCGTTATAGACAATCCGTGACGAGCACAGAAGTCCAATAACAAGACACCGCTCGGGTTAAGATCAGGGGGGCCGTTCCTCCCAATCACACCTCTCCAGGTCTCACTGTCATTGCCAACATGAGCGTTGAAGTCACCCAACAGAACAAGGGAATCCCCCGAGGGAGCACTCTCTAGTACTTCCGCTAAGGACTCAAAAAAGGGCTGGTATTCTGAACTGCGGTTTGGCGCATAAGCGCAAGCAACAGTCAGGACCCGTCCCCCCACCCGAAGGCGTAGGGAAACTACCCTCTCGTTTACTGGGTTAAACTCCAACGTGCAGGCTTGGAGCCAGGGGGCAACAAGAATTACCACCCCTGCTCGTCGCCTCTCATTGCTGGCAACACCAGAGTGGAATGAAGTCCAGCCCCTCTCGAGAGGACTGGTTCCAGAGCCCTTGCCGTGCGTTGAGGTGAGTCTGAGTATACCTAGCCGGAATTTCCCCACCTCACGCACCAGCTCAGGCTCCTTCCCCGCCAGAGAGGTGACATTCCACATACCGACAACTAGCTTCTGTAGCCGAGGATCGGACCGCCAAGGCCTCTGCCTCCGGCCGCCACCCAGCTCTCTTTGCATCCGACCCCTTTGGCCCCTCCCACGAGTGGTGAGCTCATGGGAGGGGGGACCCATGTTACCTTTTCGGGCTGTGCCCGACCAGGCCCCATGGGTGCAGGCCCGGCCACCAGATGCTCGCCATCGTGCCCCGCCTCCGGGCATGGCTCCAGAGGGGGGCCTTGGTGACCCGCGTCCGGGCGAGGGAAAACGAAGTCCAATTGTATCATTCATCATTAGGGTCTTTTGAGCCACTCTTTGTCTGGTCCCTCCCCTAGGACCTGTTTGTCATGGGTGACCCTACCAGGGGCATGACAGCCGCCGACAACTTAGCTCCTAGGATAATTGGGACACGCAAACTCCTCCACCATGATAAGGTGGTGACTCAGGAAGGAGCCATATAAATATAATAATATTAAAAAAAATGATAGTATGCTAACATTAGCATTTGAGCAAACATGCTTTTATTTTTAGGATTGCTGGACATTCTTTGCAAAGGGGTGGACACAAGACTCCAGGAAGACATGTCACCTCTCCTAGGTAGCAGATCTGCTTGTGAGCCACCTCCACAAAAACCTCAATGATGAGGTTGATGGTCTCTGGTGTGTTGCTGTAGACCTGTGACACACACAAAAAATCAAGTCACATCTTTCCCGCCACACTCTCTCATGCTCTCACCTCCATCAGGCCGATGCAGCTGGACAGAAAGTCCATGATGAAGGAGAAGAGCGAGGCCACGTTGTCTATCTGTGTGGCTTCAGCGATGCCGCACAGAGCCTCCAGGGTGGAGATGATTTCCTGCTTGACGGCCTCCTCCTGGCTGATCTGTGCAAAGTTCTCCTGGTTGATGAGATTGAGGAAACGCTGCTGGAGAGGGTGTAGCACCTGAAGGGAAAGAACACTGAGATTTAAAAACTGGTTCTGATGCTGGTGACTTACAGTAGCAGCCACGACATCATGTTTTTTCTTATCTTATCGCATGGGTCCCAATACAGTAATAAGGCCGTCCATCATTTGTCGCTATTAATTGGTTCCAGAACCGAACGTGATTAGTGAACTTCTGCAAAGTAGGATTCAATATGAATAAATGTAATATTTTCATAGTTGGACTACAGAAAATATATTTATGCTTTTAAACATGATTAGAGCCCTGTAGACATGAAACAACATCCCTAAAGTCACTTTTACACTCCAGTGTGTTTACACCCCATTGTGCAGACTATGGGATCTCTGCAGGGACATGAGATGGCATAATATCGAGCTAACTGATGTGGTTCTCCAACTTATTCATTCTAAACTTAAGAAAGGGTTTGAAACTGAGTGGGGAGGAAGGGAAAAGTAAGAAGCAAAAAACGTACCACTTCCACACAAAATAGGAGGAGAACTTTCTTCACTTTACATGCATGGCTAACTCCATGCATGTAAAGTTAAAGTAATGTAAGCTAATGTCTCATCAGTGTAACATTGCTGAAGACGAGTAACCTATTACATTAAAGCTAGAGGGGGCAGTTTGATATTTTTATATAATTTTTGAATTTTGTAAAAAGGCAAAAAAATTTTTGATATATTTCAAAACAAAGCTTTGTGTTATTTTTTTTAACAAACATTTTCCCTTTACATTCTTCCTTTTGCTCTATTATTTTCAGGTTTCTTGGTTTCACTTTATTTCAACGATATTCCACGGGCCAATGAAAAGAGAGAGGTGGTCTGAAAATGGCTCCGGGACCATATTTTGGACACCCCTGCTGTAAATGTGAGCAGATGACCACACAGCCGAGGACTCCCAATGTAGCAACAAGGGAGGGTTTGATCAGTCGTCGGGTAATTCGTACTCGTCCTGACTCAGCAGCTGCGGCGGCCAACAGCTGCCCCCCACCAACCCCCCCATAATTACACTGGAGTCATGGTGGCTTTGCACCCCTCTTTTTACTACCGTCAGCTGATTAGGACAAAGACCTCCAGGAACCTGACAAGGATCATGTTATCCGCCTGGGGACGCCAACTCTGAGGGGGAATATTATCGACTGCATGCATCAGTCCTGCTGGCTCTGAGCGGCCTTAGGGCTGACAACTAAAGACTTTTTTCATGTCTCAAAGCTGCTGAAGGTGGAGGATGTGCTCTCCGAGCTTTCATTGGCTGTTTCTGACCAGCCTCAGGGAGAGAGCAAGCAAGAGGTACAGTGGTGGGTTTTTTTGCATGTTTGTCACTTAATTGTTTCAGTTCATCAAAGAAATTAAAATATTAGTCAATGACAACATAACTCAACTCAAAATGCAGTTTCAAAATAAAACGTTTTATTATTAACGGAGAAACAAAATCCTAACCTACATGGCCTTGTGTAAAAAAGTGATTGCCCCCCTATTAATACATAACTGCATTTTATCACCCTTGAGATAGCGAAAAAGGCTTTTAAGCCATTTCTAAAGCTTTTGGGATTACAGCAAACCACAGTGAGATTGATAAATGGCAAAAACATGGAACAGTGGTGAACATTCCCAAAGGTGGCTGGCCAATCAAAATGACCCCAAGAGCGCTGCAACAACTCATCTAAGAGCTCACAAAAGACCCCACAACAACATCCAAAGAACTGCAGGCCTCGCATACCCTCATTAAGGTCAGTGTTCATGACTCCACCATAAGAAAGACACCGAGCAAAAATGGCCTGCCTGGCAGAGTTCCAAGACCAAAACCAATACTGAACAAAAAGAACATTAAGGCTTGTCTCAATTTTGCCAGAAAACATCTTGATGATCGCCAAGACCTTTGGGAAAATACTCTGTGGTCTGACAAGACAAAGGTTTAGCTTTTTCGAAGGTGTGTGTCCCATTACGAGTACAGGATCGGTGGTCCTTGTACAATCTAAGCAGAAGCCTGGTTTGCATTGCCAGCATTAAGTCGAGCTTGTTTCCGGTGAACGTTGGCCTCCGCCAAGGCTACCCTTTGTCACAGATTCTGTTCATAATCTTCATGGCCAGAATTTCTAGGCGCAGTCAAGGCGTTGAGGGAGTCCAGCTTGATGCCTTAGGATCTTGTCTCTGCTATTCGCAGACAATCGTGGTCTTTATGGTCTCATTAGGCTGTGACCTTCAGCGTTTACTGGAGCGGTTTGCAGCTGAGTGTGAAGCTTCTGGGATGAGACTCAGCTCCTCCAAATCCGAGGCCATGGTTCTCGGGCGGAAACGGGTGGATTGTACCTTCTGGGTTGGGAGTGAGGTCTTGCCTCAGGTAGATGGATCGGTGCAGTGTCAGCAGTAATGCGGTTACTGTACCGGACCGTCGTGGTGAAGAGAGAGCTGAGCCGGAAGGCAAAGCTCTCTGTTTACAGATCGATCTATGTTCCTACCCGGACCTATGGTCATGAGTTATGGGTCATGACCAAAAGGACGAGATTGCGGATACGAGCGGCGGAAATGAGTTTTCTCCGTAGGGTGGCTGGACTCACCCTAAGAGATAGGGTGAAGAGCTCGGCCATCCGGGAGGAGCTCAGAGTAGAGCCGCTGCTCCTTCACACCAAGAGGAAAATGATGTGTACAATCAGCGCACACCTTCATAGTTAACACATACTGTAACACTAAACTACCATTCTGTGTGGATACTGACAACTGTGCACTAACAACACACACGTAAGATTAAACGTTATTCATAAAGTGCCTGCAAGTCACGCTGGGTACTCCAATGGCAACTCCCCTCGATACAACAAAATAGTCAGATATTGGATATTAGACAGTGACATGTACACTTATCATCAAAATCTGTGAAGATTGACAAAATTCAAACCAATGTTTTGAAAAATGAAAAACTGCCCTCATTACTGACAACCAACTAATGCAAAAATACCTCAGCCCAGTACTGTTGCTTCGTGTCCGACTCCATTTGTGCGAAGCCCCCCAAGACCAGCGCCTTCATCAGGGTCCTCTGCACCGAGCTGGACAGCAGGTGGAGCGGCGGGCTGCGACTGGCAAACTGCTTAGCAAGGTTCCACCAGCTCTCACACTGTACCACCATGTTGGCCCTGCACACACACACTGGTCCACTTTAGCACGTCTAGATGGCGCCTAGAAAGTGACCATTTTAAAGGTGTGCCGCCCCACCTCTCCCTCCTTTCCACCAGCGTCACCAGCAGCTCCACCGTGTCACTGGCTAGCTCTGTCTCGGAGCTCCACACCGACAAGTTGTTGATGACCTTCTCCAGCAGATAACCCACAATCCACTGGGCCCCCTCCGTGTCGGTGCCGAACGCTGTACTGAATGGGACGCTGACCTGTGATGGAGAAATTAAACACCAGGTATGTTATCAGAGATGCATCTTTTTTTCCAAAATCGATATAGATTATTTTCAGCTTCTCAAGATCGAAAGAATACATTTTTTTATTTAGATTCAAGTCTAGTTTATGCACACCTGGAGGTAAGACAGAGTGTACCTATTGATTTGTCCTAATGAACTATCATGACATTACTACTACCACATCACTGCTATCAGGAGAAGCACAGCATAGAAAGGAGGAAGGCATAGAATTCAAAGAAAAAAAGGCATATATATTGTGTACAGTGTACTGTGTATTGTGTACGGAGGAGTATATATAGTAAATGTGTTGTTACCTGCTGGTAGAGTTTCTCATCCATTAGCAGGTAAGTCTTGGCCCAACGTCTCAAAAACCAAACAATGTCTTTTCCCATCTGTGGACTCAGCAGCTGCGTCAGACTGGCTCTGGTGGCTCTGGACTCCACCTCGGAGGTCCTCAACACAGCAGAGAGCAACCTGACACACGGCACATTGCCGACAAAGTGTTAACGTGGACAGCGGAAAGACACAAAAATCTGAACTGTAATTTGATTTGAGGCCACTCTGATTTAGGAAAAAGTTAATAAAATGCTCGTCAACAAAAATGATGACAATATGTAACGCCACTCAACCATGTGCAGGTGGCAGTTTATGTTATTTCTCTTGGAGACTAATAAAGTATTTATCTAACCAGACGCAGGCGGCAGCGCGCATTGATACAAACGGAGAGAATATAAAGCAAAGCGATTATGTTAGGTCTGGCTTTTTCCTGGAAACCTGTTTTGTGATGCAAACACTATTTTGAACGCATATTGTTTTGAGAAGCAAAACACTTCACTTAAGTGACCCCACCAACTAGCCGGAACTACTTTCCTCAACACCGAAAAGCGAGCAGAACTTGGCTCATGGGACGAAATGGGGGGAAAGTCACTTTTGATGCACTACACTGCTAATGGGCATGTCATACAACTTCATGTCAACAAATCCCAACTATGCCTTTAATGTTAATAATTATTCATATTTACAATGGATTCGATTTTCAGGTAGGTAGTCAGAGCAGTACAGTGACGTAAGCACGTTTTTGAGTGCAGATAATCTGTCATAATCATAATAACGCAGACGGTGAAAGACATTGTATGCACATCCACATCCACACCCCACCAGGTGGCTTTTTATGGCTCCATGCCCCTCAACACAGTTTCAACTTGTCCACAGAGAACAAAACCACGTTGACATTTACGGGGAGGCTCGCTCACTATTTGGAAACTCAACGCCGTGCGACAACTCATCCCTGCAATGCGCTGTCATCGCACACACGCCACACACTGTGAACAATCGAGAAAACGCAGCAGCTCAATGACCTTCACAAGATAATCACGGCTTGTGATTATCTTTTGTCGTCACTGTGATTATCTTGACACAAGGACACACACAACTGTTGGAGGTCTAACACAAGCAGAGGGACGTTTCGCATGCCGCATGAGTGAATTCAAACATCAGATGAACATCAGAAATAAACCCGGGACGCAAAGCAACACTGCGCTAGAAATAAAAGCCCACCGCTCACAAACACAACAATTAGAGCAAAACTAAATGCCGACTACCTGATGACTGAGTCGGTGCGGTTGAAGCCCGGAATGGATGATGCTTTCTCCCCCGGTGATCCCAGGATCTGCAGCGTGGTGTTGATGTCCACCTCATTTGAGTGCTTGATGGAGAACTCCATCACCTCAGAGGGAATCATCGGCGTTTCCCCCTGGGGGTCATCGGCAAGTAGATACCCTGCAGGGAGCATGAATGGCGGCGTGTGAGGATAATGGGGGGGAAAACAGCAGATCACAGACGGTAATTGTTGTTAGGGAACTAAGGGCAAAGTGCCGCAAAAAAGATTCGGCAACATTCAGGAACCAAGTTCCCATCACTAGTAAGGACTGCATAAGAGTTTTTAAAAAACAACATATTTTCCACCTTGCATTGCACCTTTTGCTCTACTTTCCACATTTTTGCTGTTTCTGTTTAGTTTGATTTCTACAATGCCAAGTGAGACAAAAAAGAGGAGCCATGTGCCACAAATGGCCCCTGGGTGGCACTTTCGACACACGCAGGAACCGCTGCTCACTCGTCTTGTAGTATCTTGCAGTCTCCGCGTAGATTCTGTCAACATCAATCATTGCCAGTCAAACGATGTAACTGCTGTGATCCATTGTTGTGTGTGTAAGAACTGATTTGTCAACAAACTGAGGCAGCTCTGGATTCTGAAAATTACATAGCACCTCGATCTGTAAACAATGAAAAACTAATATACAGTCACTCTATCACAGTTTTTCAAAAATTAATTAATCGTGATTCAATATTAGGACTTTTTAAAAAATTGCATATTTAAGCCAATTGCACTCATTCTTGGCCTAAATTAAGCATTTTCCAGCAAGCTAAATGAACTAACTAAATTAACTATAATAGAAATACAAAGCAGAAGAAACATTTTAATTGTGAATGTAATACTGTACTCTGCATTAATTTAAATTAATAATTAGAATAGTAATTGTTGGCTGAAACAGGCACTAAACTCATCACTAAGGTTCCCTAGGGAACACATTTACTGTAACACTGCTCGAGCGGGAGTTTTATTTATATCTTTATTTATGTCTTCAATAGCTTACTCTTGTTTTCTATACCATATTGAGTAATAATCGTGTAAAGCTATTTAAGGCCGCTATTACTCTACAATGATGTATTGCAGTCAGTGATGCATTATAATTATTGGACCAATAATTATCGGGGCAACATCAGGTAATTCTGACGTCATACCGATAAATCCGAAAACATTTTTTAAAAAAAAAGCTCAAAAAAACGTGCCTCACTTGTAAACAAACAGACATTGTGTGCTAATTGTACCAAATAGGGGGGGAAAAAAACTCCATCATGCACACAAAAAACCCTATAAGCCACCAAAAACGCTCGAGTGACAGCATTTGAAAAGCTCTAAAGTGTTGCCAGAGATCTCCATGGCGTCATACCGGCATGGATGCGACTTGCCAACTCTTCTCTCAGAACGGGGCCTAATCATCAGGCAAACGTCACTGCCCCCGATAGGCCAACTTCTGAACCACAGCTCGACACAACACAATACTTCTGTTGCTTCAAAATTATATGACAGCAGATGCATATTTTCCTTATCCCGCTGGCCAAAGTGCAAGCACGCAATGGCTAGTACTCGTACGCCTCCGGAGACGCGGCACGCGTACGGCCTTAGCTGGGATTTTCCTGTCCAACGTACTCTTACTCAGCAACAAGATGGACGAACTGGCGCTGCTGGTGAGGAACAACAGGGACTTTTCCTCCTCTTGCGTTTTGTGCTTCACGGAGAAATGGCTCAACGAACAAGTCCGGGACAACGTGCTCAGCCTCGAGGGATTTCAACTCCTCCGTGCCGACAGACAGCGAGCTCTCCCCGGCAAGACGAAAGGTGGGGGAGTCTGTTTCTTCGTCAACAACGCCTGGTGCTCGGACGTAACTGTGATTTCCCAACACTGCTCTCCCGCTCTGGAATATCTCTTCATTCACTGCAAACCATTCTACTCTCCCCGCGAGTTCGCTTCATTCATCCTGTCTGCTGTTTACATCCCGCCATGTGCGGACGTGCACGAAGCTCAACGCACGCTCGCGGAGCAGATTTTGGATGTAAAGCGGACTTTCCCGGACTCTTTACTTATCAACCTGGGCGACTTTAACAAGGGAAACCTGAGCCAGGAGCTGCCGAAGTACAAACAGTTTATTAAGTGTCCGACGAGAGAGAATAAGACGCTGGATCATTGTTACACTACAGTCAGTGGGGCTTATCGGGGTGTGTCACGTGCTGCTTTAGGCCTTTCTGATCATGTCATGGTTCACCTCATCCCAGCATACAGACAACGACTGAAGCTCTCCAAACCTACTGTGAGAACGTCTAAAAAGTGGACAAGTGAGGCTGTGGAGGAGCTTCGCACATGTTTGGATATAACAGACTGGGAACTATTTAAATCATCTACTAATAACCTGGACGAATACACAGACACAGTGACGTCATATATTAAATTTTGTGAGGACAGCATAGTCCCATTTTACACCAGAGTCACCTTCAACACTGACAAACCCTGGTTCACACCCAGACTGAGACAGCTAAGGAAAGAGAAAGAAAAGGCCCACAAGAGTAACGACCCTCACGTATACAGACAGAGCAAGTACCTATTTAGTAAGGAGGTGGAGAAGGCTAAATCAAGGTACAACACACATCTGAAGGAGAAGTCCGGGAGCAACAACCCTGTCTCTGTCTGGAAAGGTCTGAGGGAAATCACCAACTACAGACCCAAAGTGCCCCCCCCCCCGGGCTGTTGACAACCATCACTTAGCAGAAAGACTGAACACTCACTACTCCAGGTTCGAAGATCCACACCCCTCCCCCACCCCACTGACTACAATGGACATTGCAGGCATATTCCCCACTGCCCCCATTTGCAGAGCAGAATGTGGCCAAGACATTTAAAAAGCAGAACCCTCGGAAAGCTCCAGGTCCAGATGGTGTTTCCCCTTCCACCCTGAGACACTGTGCGGTAGAACTGGTGCCTGTCTTAACAGACATCTTCAACATCTCCTTGGAGTCATGCCATGTCCCAGCCTGCTTCAAGCTGTCCACCATTGTTCCCGTCCCCAAGAAGGCCAGGATCACTGAACTCAACGACTACAGACCTGTGGCACTGACATCTGTGGTCATGAAGTCATTTGAGCGCCTGGTTCTGCCTCATCTCAAGTCCTTTACCTCCCCGCTCCTGGACCCTCTGCAGTTCGCCTACAGAGCCAACCGGTCTGTAGATGACGCCATCAACCTGGCCCTCCACTACATCCTGCAGCATCTGGACTCCCCAGGAACCTACGCCAGGATCCTGTTTGTGGACTTCAGCTCTGCATTCAACACCATCCTCCCAGCTCTGCTCCAGGACAAGCTCGCCCAGCTCAACGTGCCTGACTCCACCTGCAGGTGGATCACTGACTTCCTGACGGACCGGAAGCAGCGCGTGCGGCTGGGGAAGAATGTCTCGGACACTCGGACTATCAGCACGGGATCCCCACAGGGCTGTGTACTTTCCCCCCTGCTCTTCTCCCTGTACACCAACAGCTGCACCTCCAGCCACGACTCGGTGAAACTGATTATGTTTGCGGATGACACCACCCTCATCGGGCTCATCTCAGATGGTGATGAGTCTGCTTACAGGAAGGAGGTGGACCGGCTGGTGTCCTGGTGTAGCTGCAACAACCTGGAGCTCAATCCTCAGAAGACAATGGAGATGATCGTGGACTTCAGGAAAGTCAAAGCCCCCTGCCCCCCCTCATCTTGATAGACTTCCCCATCACAACTGTGGACTCCTTCCGCTTCCTGGGCACTAACATCACCCACGACCTCAAGTGGGAGCAGACCATCAGCTCCCTCATCAAGAAGTCTCTGCAGAGGATGTACTTCCTGAGGCAGCTGAGGAAAGCCAAGCTGTCTGTCCAGACGATGGTGCAAATCTACACGGCCATTATTGAGCCCATCCTCACGTCCTCCATCACTGTGTGGTTCGCTGGGGCCACTGCCAGGGACAAACACAGACTGCAGCGCATTGTGCGCTCCGCCGAGAAAGTGATCGGCTGCAGCCTTCCATCTCTCCAGGACCTGTACGTCTCCAGAACTCGGGGGCGTGCAGGCCGGATACTTGCTGACTTTTCCCACCCTGGACATGGACTATTTGAGCCACTCCCCTCTGGCAGAAGGTTACGGTCCATTCGGACCAGAACCTCTCGCCACAAGAACAGTTTCTTTCCTGCTGCTGTTCAACTCATGAACACTTTTTAACATTTGCACTGTGGTCACTTTATAACCATTATTTTTGGCACCTTATACTACCTGCACTAAAAACACCCTCATGCCTTTACTATCAGTGATTTCAACTTTTTACTCAGGGTTCTATGTCTAGTTAGTGTTAGTTCTATGTTTATTTAATGCTCTATGTTTACTTAGAATTCTACGTCGCACTGAGTCGCCAAAGAAAGTTCCTAGTTTGTGAATTGTTCACTTACAATGGCAATAAAGTTTTTCTGATTCTGATTCTGACCTGACACCAATATGAGCCAGTGGATGTCCTCATAGAGGTCATCCAGCACTTTGCGGTCCACTGATCCGAGGTCTGAAGCAGCCATGAGGTGCTGCTGGGTCCTGTGGAGCTGGCCGTGTAACCGTGTGACTCGGTCCTCCAGAAGACTGCAAGAGGGACAACATTGACACCGCAACGAAAAAAACAATCATCAACTTGAATGGCTTTCAGGGATCTAGATCAAGCTGGAAGTGCAGCTTTACCTTGTGAGAAGGGGGATACAGTGATCTGCAGCCACACGGCCCAGCGTCCCAATGCTAGACAACTGGTCTGAGAACAGCTCTCTGTCGTCTTCTTGCAGCTCGTTAATCTCCTCCTCCTCATGGGACGCCGCTCCATTCACTGACTGGGAACGAAGGTCGGGAATTGTTATGGTGGCTCAGTAGTTCAGGCTGAATCAGGGGTGTCCAAACTGTGGTGAGAAGCCCTTTTGTTTTTTATATTGGCCCGCGGCACAGTTTAAATATATAATATACAGTATATAAAAAGGAAAACTAAACAAAAAACAAAAAAACAAAACAGCAATAATGTAAAAACATCTGCAGTAATTTTTCAAGACCAAAGAGAACAAAGAAAACAAAAATAAGAGGAAAAAAGTTAACAAGAAGTCGTAATTTTACGAGAATAGCATAATACTATGACGAAAAAAAATGTCATTTTAACAGCATAAAGTTGAAATATTAAAAGAAAAAAATATATTTTTTAATAGTCAAAGTATTATGAGAAACAAACAAAAACAAATACAATTTAAATTTCTGCAAAATTGGGTTGTGGGAAAATGTAGAATGTTACAAAAATAAAGTAAAAATATTATGTGAATAAAGTTATAATTCCAAGATGAAAATTTACAAAAAAAAGTCAAAATAGTTGGAAAATAAAAACAAAACAGCAGCAAGTCAAAATAATGAAAAAAAATAACAAGAGTGAAGTTTTAAGAGAAGAAAAAAAGTTGTATTCTAACAAGAATGAAGTTTCACGAGAATAAAAAAATATACATTTTAGTATCAAAGTGGAAATATATATTTTTTTTAAAGTAATAAAAGAAACAGACAAACCAAACACAAACAAAATTAGATTGAGCAAAAAAGATTTATAGCGGAATAAAGAGGAATAAAGTCCAAATATTACAAAGAGAAAATTGTAAAAGATTATTTAAGAAGAGAGTATTCTATTATTTGGAAAATAAATAAAAAAAACAGCAAAAATTGGAAATATTTCAAGTTCAAAAAGTTCATCCTAATAATACCCTGTGTACAACAAAGCTGAGATTCTTCAAATTCTTGAAACCTAATTTCCTGCGTGTATGAGCACCAATGAGTAAGCCGTACACACTAAATTTTAGGATAAAAACATATTTGTACATATACAGTATAAAGCAACACTTGTCCACGTCATAAAATGTCATAGTGTCCGTGAGGATCAGGTAGCAGACAGGAGCCAATCATGAGCTATGAAAAAAGTAACGAGAAGCTTGTCAACCCTTGGAAATCGCAGGTGGTCATTACTCCATACAAGAGTCCGACTTGCTGCGTCATCTTACAAAGAACACTAAACTCATCACAAAGCAACTTAACACACAAAAGGTACACCTTAGAAAAATATACAAACAAGTACCAATACAAGTTTAAAACGGAAAAAAACAACTACATAGTGTATTGCGCCTGAGCAAAGCATTTCACTGGAGGGCAAGCGGCATAGAAAATGGATAGATGGCGCTGCACTGCTACAAGTCCACTAGAGGAGCCCAGAGGGAGGCTGACATCATTGCAGCACCTTGGCAAGTACCAATGAATGCTTTTCTCAGACGCGATGCATTATGAAAAAACTTACATTTTCAACTCGTATTGGTACTTGTTTGTATTAGGGCTGTCAAAGTTAGTGCGTTGACGGCACAAATTCTTTTGATGTGCGATTAACGTGCGCACGTCCCGTTTGACCCTCAGCCCACACCGTAGTTTGTGGAAGCGCCGGTATGGACTGTATGGACACAAGCGGGAACAATATGGAGCAGAAATGGACTAAGAAAGGGGTATTTTTGATATTGTAATCCCTGGCAGATGGCTCTCACAACAAGACCAAAGTTGTTAATGTTTTTAGAATTGTCACGGATTACGTCGAGTGGAGAACGGAGCAGTGCATGGAATGCTTTCATTGTCATAGGTAGTGGTGCTTTGGAATACGAGGGGGCCAGCTAACGAGTGTTTCTGAGATGTGAGCAGTCTCTCCGCTGATTTTTGCTTTAACCTGCGAGCTAAAATTTGTGTTACGAGCTGCTATTTACGGGTTGTCGTAAATGTGACGACCCTGCTAGCTAGCTAGCACAACTACCTAGCCACCGTGAAAGATTTTAACGCCACAGTAAAGCATGCATACACTATAGCAATGTAACTAACTTCTTAGCATATGCGCTACAAAATATCAAAGTTACATCCTTTCATTTTTCACTATATGGCTCTCATTTGGAAAATGAGTGGACACCCCTGGGCTTAATGATTAGTATAATAGGACGTCATCTCACCAGGTTGCGGGTGCCGTCCGGCGCGGCCAGGTGGCATTGGATGTAGGAATTAAAGACCTGGATGGCAGGCTGGACGAAGCAGCCACGTGGGAAATGGTCCTCGTCCTGCACCAGCGTGAGCCAGGACTCCAGTAGCTTGTCGTAGGCCTCCATGTACACCATGTCATCCTTGTCCAGCTGCCAACAAGACAACAGGGATTCCGTATTTGAACACTCCACACAACACAGTGGACAATCGTACAAGAAGATAAACTGACTCCTCAGAAAAAGTCTTCCGCTGGGTTGCAACAGGGTATTTAAAAAATGCTGGCGTAGGTTCTCTCAATAGTCTTGAATGATCAGTTTTGCTTTTGATTAGGCTAATGTGGAAAAGGGTCTTCTTGTTCGAAACGATAAAATGGCTCAGCCATCGTGTCTGGTCACTGCCCAAAAACAAGCCAGTGGGGGGCGTTGTTATGATCTATACTTGCTTAAGTCGGCCAGGTCTTGTTTTGCAACCAAGTACCCCATCACTCATCATGTGAGTTTAAGCGCCATCTCTGTCCTTGTCAAAGTTCTTGGCCAAAAATAAGCAACAACAATGATAAAATGTCCTTTATTGATTAAAGGACAGGATACATTGGTTGCCTGACAAAACGCTATACAAATACTTGATTCAACATATGCCATAAATACTATATATATTTAAATATTTTATTTACTTGTGCATGTATATCGAAATGTAGACCAAATTGTTACATAAAAAAGTATATTAAAAAATATTCAAAGCAGACACCCATAACCTCCTGGTTCTCACGTCCAATACTGATAACTTTTTATATCTATTATTTTTTTAAATTTAGATTTAACTGTAGTTTGTGCACACCTACAAGTAAAAGCGACTCATAGTTGAATTAGACAAACTTTTAGTCTTTGAAATTTGTCCTAACCAAATATCCTGACATCACTACAATTAACAAAACATCGGCTCAGGAGTACAAACAGTGGCTCCAAGGGGTCGTCTCCGGCACACTTTTAGGACATTTCAAATGCTGCAGCAATAGGAACAACTCTCCGGTGTTGTACGATGCTGGCAAGTTAGGTGGCTGATAAGGTTGTTGAAGTGCGATGTTTTCCTTTACCATGGAATGTTGGCAGAGCATAAAGGCTAAGTTCACACAGCAAGGTATGATGTCCAATTTGGATTTTTTTGTTCAAATCCAATTTTTTATGTGGCCGTTCACGTTGCCCAAACAATTTTGACTTTTTAATGTGAACGCAAAGTGTACAGGAAGTGACGTGCATGCACAAAAAACGCATTTCCAAGTGTTTACGGAAGATTGCTACAGCATGTTCTCTAGTAATGTGCAATAACACTGATTTTATTTTTAATACGATACTGGGTAAAACTCAGGCTGGTATCGGCTAAAAAGTAGTGCACAGTATTTCAACTCGTAGCAAAAAGAATATAAAACATCATTTATTTTAAATCCTGAAGTTTATTGAGGTAGTGGGGTGATTTGCAATATAGCCAAGCTATACAACCTCGCAAAAAACAAAGAACAAAATTACACATTGGAAGTATCAAAAGTATCTATACTCTGATTTGAAAATTGACTTTACATCATAAAGAGCTGGTATCGTAACTATCAATATTTCAGTCTCGATCCTCCCATCACAAATATTCTCTCCTTAACGCGTTTGTGGCAATTTCAAGGATTTTGTGCAATGGGAGGCAAGCCAAATGATTACGTGTAGGAGATTGAGAAGAAAGCGAGTAAGAATGTTTACTGTGGCAGTTCGTGAACAACTTGGTGCGACGTCTGGATCGTTTGGGTGGCAGGAATTGTGGGACTGACACTTTTGCCTACATTGATGAAAATCTTTATGTAAGTCTCTTCCAGTAAACCACGCCTTTCCATGACGTATAAGTCGGATAGCTACGGCAGTAGATCAGATACATTTCGGATGTATCTATCTATATACGAACAAGGTCTGAGTCGCAATTAAAAAAAATCTTACTGTTCACAATGACATTTAAAAAAAATCAGACACAGGTCACCTATGGGCGAAAAAAAAAACAAAATCGGAAAGCCTTTGTATATAGTTTTCAATAATGTCAATACAAGTATTAATAATCAAGTGTGCAATAATTATTTAAACAAAATTGGGCAAGTGAACAGATTTGGGTAGATTTCAGAAATTTGCAGAAATAGCAGCCTCTAAACACTTCCAATGAGGCTCTGGATTCTGGTTCATTCTTCTTTACAAAATAGTCAGGTTTGATGCTTTCCTAGTATGCATAGCCCACTTTAAATCACACCACAGATTTTCAATAATATTCAGCTCTGGGGACTGAGATTCAATTCCAGAATGTTGTACTTGTTCCTCTGCATGAATGCCTTGATTTAATCTGAGCAGGGTTGTCTTGGTGAAGTATCCAGCCCCTTCAACTTTGTCACTGATTCTTGAACATTGTCCGCAAGAGTCTGCTGATATTGACTGGAATCCACGCCACCTTCAATTTTAACAGGATTGAAAATAAAGGTACTGGCCACGCAGCCCCACAGCATGATGAAGCCTCCACCAAATTTTACTGTGGATAGCGTTGTGTTTGTCTTGGAATGCTGTGTTCTTCATCCACCGTGCACCGCCCTTTGTTACGTCCAAATAACTCTATTTTACTTCCATCAGTCCACATCACCTTGTTCCAAAATGAAGCTGGCTTGTCCAAACGTGTTTCAGTATACATCACGCGACTCCGTTTGTGGCAAACGACCTCTTCCTCATACAGCATCCCCTTGTGCAAAGAGCACTGAATAGTTGACCGATGCACACTCACACCATCTGCAGCAAGTTGATGTTGTAGGTCTTGGAGCTGGTCTGTGAGTTGGACTGTCCTCACCATTCTTCGCCTCTGCTTGTCTCAGATTTTTCTTGGCCTGCCACTATGGGCCTTAACCAAAAGTGTGCCAGTGGTCCTTCATTACCAAAATTGCTGATCCAAACAACTAATGATTTACAAAGGAAAATCTTGAAAATTATCAGGCGTTCCCGAACCTTTTCAGACAAATACTTGATTTTCTTGTGTTACAAGTATTTATTATACTCAACATGCCATTTGACGAGAAACTTACGTTTCAAGCAGCTCTACAAAAATGTAATAATAAACTGGATACAAGAAGAGAAAAATAAGAATGAATAAACAATACGTAACTCTTCACCTCAAATTTAACGTCGTAATTGCTCATACTGACCCTATAACTATTGTGCACTCCTATTTAAAAAAATATTTATAGACGAATGGTTGACGCAAATGACGAAGACGATGCAAAATGGTCAATAAAAGTATGGAGGCCTTGCTCTGACATGGAACAATAACCCCCAGAAATTGGAAAAGTTTACCTAAAACTGTGGAATCCAACAACACGTACAGAAAGGTTAGCATTCCCAGCTCCTACAGGATGAAGTTGTTATTACTCACCACCTCCTCCAGGGCGGCGCTGCGCCCAAAGGAACAGGTGAGCAGCGTGAGGCAGTTGATGAAGGAGGTGAAGAGGTCACTAGGCAGGGCCGTTAAGGTGCTCCTTGGGAACATAGTGATCAGGTTGGAGATGATGTTGGCGATGCCGACTGCTTCCGAGTCCTCGATCTCAATCCTGGGAATGTGGATGATAGATCATGAGGACAGACAAACGTCAAGACATAAAAGTACACTTTGTGCACACGTCTAACTACTTCCTTTTCAACGCAAACACGTGCTACGACCCACAGGACCAATCTTTCCATTCCGCAGGGGTGAGGCCGAGGCTAAACAGGGGTCAATTTACAGTTCAGCCGCTGGTGACTGAGGTTTGGAAACAGGCATGAAAATTGATCCTAAACCCAAAGTGAAGGGCGCCATGACCCACAGTGCTTTTCCACAGCTGCACGGTAGCCCATTTTCACAGGATTTCTGCCACATGGCTGTAAACAAGAGCTTGTTTTGATCACACAGAGAAAAAGGCAGAATGACTGACTCTGGATGGACGTTGCCCGCAGCGGCTGCTAACTCCATTAGGTCTCGTTGTGAGGAGTTATTTATAGTTTGAATCATTCCGTGTTATTTGGCACACTTTGATGGGTTTCAGTCAAGGTGACGAGAACAAAGCGAGCACTGTGCAGTGGAGCGCGCCCGCCGAGAAACAACATGGACCTATTTCGATATTGTTTTTTCCAAAAGATTATATTCTAATTAAAAAAAAAAAAATTCAAATACCTTAAATCATCACGTTTTTAGCTTTAAAAATTCTGATAAAATACACAAATAACAACAATATGACAAAACATTTATAAATCTAACTATTTGAAAACAAATTAATAGGTGAGCATATGGAAACGCTACATAATAAAAATCAGAAACAATTATAGCGGTACCTCAGTTAACGTCCGCCCTGATTAGCGGGTTTTTTTTCCCCTGTTAACATCCACATGTTTGTTGTAGAGTTTTGCCTTGTTTTGCGTTCGCCCGCTTATTTGCCGTTGATAACCGTCCGGTTTGTTTACGATGCTATCTTAGATCACGCGTCCAAGACGACATTGCCCAAAGCATGGTGGGCATTTTAGGACAACCGGAATTGACCTTCTGGAAAGAAATAATGACGGTAACCAAGGCACCACTGTCCGACCTCAATACCGACCACACAGCAACAGAATTATTATTCTCATCTAACACCGAGAGGGGCAAGCTTTTACTCTCTTAATAGCAGCATTAGTTTACATTTGTCTTAAGTACCCCTTAACTCATCATGTGGTTGTAATTCTTGCATCCATAAGGAACACCAGCAATGTCAAAGGTGAACAGCTGCAAAACGTGAGCCAGTGGAGCACCAGGCATTAGCTAACCAGCCAAAGCAAAACAGCGGCCTTTCGTCTACCATCGACAGCTACTTCAACGTTGTCACCTCTGCTCCACTAAAAAGCCCCAAGTGGCGTTCCCGGTCATAGGGAAGGTTGTGTGCGAGGCCTGGCTGGGCCCGATTCCGATGAGGCCGAAGTGTGAGCAGAACAGCTCAATCCACTGCAGGGAGGCCATCCCTCACCGCATGGTTTTCCGATGAGGCAATTGGAAAAAAGCTCCAAGAATAGGTGATTACAGATGGAGAGCTGGAGTGTGCGTGAAGAGAAGATGAATGGGGGTGGGGGTCCGGTCAGAGTGAGCTTCTAAAAAGACCCTCTCTCACTGACTAACTCAATGAATGTACACGTTTAAACAGGACTCACTCAAAAAACGCTGCCTAACTTCACTTAACAAACACTTAACTTTACACATTGCCTGTTTAACTAAGACTTTAGAGTGACAGTTTGACCCTGGAACAGATTGTTTTTATTTTTATTATTTCCAATTGCTGGGCTGCAAACACGTCACCAAGACGCCGTCCATGTAACTTTCAGTGACAATGAATATGGCCAATTTGACAACGTCGTTAAAATGATTCGCTCCAATTGTGTCAGTGTGCATGTTGTGTTGCATAAAGACATCAAATGGCCGTGAAAATGTTTCTTCCACTTCAGACATGATGAGTGTAGCAGATGAAAACAATAATACCCCGGTTTGCATGAATACATTCTTGGATGTGTCCTTCGTGGAGATGAAAATCGATATATTTTAAAAACAGAACAAATTCAATACGATTCAATTCAGTGAACAAATAATATGATTCTACAGTTTCATTTGTTGATGCAGACATTAATTTTACATTAAAAAATAAAGAAGGGTATTTTTTTAACGTGGCATTCTTACAGTATTTTCAAATGTGTAAAAGAGCTCATCATACTGTATATGGGCCGCAATGATAAAAAGAAGCCATAATAATTTGTAAATAACTACATCCAACTTTATTTACACAGATATACATTTTGGAAATATGAGCCATTATTTTATCACGTTGTTTAAGTGATGATTGCTAGTCCTGCAATACCCAGTGCAAGTCTTTACAATCCATTCATCTCAGGGTTTATGGCTGATCCTTATCGATCCATAAGGTTGCCACCGATTCAGCCACATCTCTCGCTTTTCAAGTCCTTCATATTTTCAATGCGCTGTTATTCCATGGGGGTGTAGCGTATGACAATTCATTTGCTGTAAACACCGTCTAACTACCCTGTTAAGTTCCAGTAGAATGAGCAGTCTATATTTGCTACTAGATTTTATGGCTCTGCCAGAACACCGGGTTTATTTATAGAAATATTTATTAAACAGGTGAAGGTGTGTGATCTGATCTGCATTATGGGTTAAACTTTTTTTTCCACCTGTCATGATGGACCAATTTACAAACTTTTCCCAAAATCCACACGCGAGAACTACAGCATTTTTAAATGTTTGGTATGGATTCCCTGGCCTGCACACTATAATACACGCTAATCAAGCGTGTGCACTGACCCGTTGATCATGCTGAGCAGGCCCTCCACCAGGTGGGCCAGGTAGGAGATCTGGGCACTCTCGTCTGGGAAGATGGGCCCGTGCATAGAAGCCAGCTGGGCCAGACATTGCAGGGAGTCCTGGGCCATGTCAGAGTCTTGCCGAATCTTCCTGTGGACCTAAAAGACATGAAACCATGCTTAGTTTTTTTGGTACTTTCTTTAGAAGAGAGGTCACGTTTAAGATTGTGTTTGTGTAATTGTGCAAGCTTTTCCTGTTGTCAAATGGTTTTGTCTAATCTTAGCTTGCAAAAATGGTACAACAGCAAACATCAGCGCCACAACAGCAGATTTACCCATGCCTTTTATACAAAAGCCAAAAATAAAAATGGTCCAGAACTGCTTTTAACTGTCATTTAAAAGTCAACTCATGTGGAAGTGAAAAGTGAGTGCATCTCTCCCTGTCCCCACATTGTATCTACACCCCACATCCCTTTCACACAGGCACCAATCCACCTCCAATATCAAAGCCCAAAAGCCAAAAAACTGGCAGGTCGTCTTTATCCAACCTGTTCTGCGTTAAATGACGTTTTCACACAGCCATAAGTGCCGTCGCTTTCTTTCCCCTCTACTTTGTGTGTTGCTGTTCTGTATGAATGGCACCGACAAGTAATGGGCTGGTTACTGGTTTCAAGGTATAGCGCGGTAAGAAATAAATCACGGTTTCAAAACCACAGCAATTTAGCTTCGTATTGTTTCTACAATATGGGAGAAAGTGGAGTTCCAGCACGCTCACTATATGGAAACACTACGTCCTATGTTATTCCTCAAAGTCAAAACTGGGCTTCGATGTGTTAAAACCACAGGCCTGTGCCGTGTTACCATAAGCCAGGCACAGACAGCACAGGCGTTAGCATTAGTCACGAGGAGCGCCACCAAATGTGGATGTGGATACTCTTCACTGAACAACTAGCAACAACCACACAACGTCTCAGTTGTTAACAACAATCATATGACCCAGAAAGAGAAGTTTGTGGAAAGGTGTGAGCTGCCATTATGAAATGATAAAGTAACATTACAGTTGTCATGTTGTGACCTTTTTGAGTTAATTCAATTTTTTTTCCAAATAGTGAATAGTGAAGTAAAATGTCCCATTACATTTCAGAAAAAGAACATCATATCAACAGTAAAATACGGTGGTGGTAGTCTAATGGTCTGCGTCTGTTTTGCTGCTTCAGGAAAAGGAAGACTCGCTGTGATAAATGCAACCATGAATTTTGCCGTCTACCAAAAAATTCTGAAGGAAAATGTCCTGCCATCTCTTGGTGACCTCAAGCTGAAACTGACTTGGGTTGTGCAGTAAATGATCCAAAACACACCAGCAAGTCCAAGAAAAAACAAATGAAGACTTTGGATTTTGACTTGAATCCCATTGAGATGCTGTGGCATGATCTTAAAAAGGTGCTCCTTGCGGATAAATCCCCCAGTGTGGCTGAATGATAACAATTCTGCAAAGATAAGTGGGTCAAGATTCCTCCACAGCGCTGTAGCAGAATCAAGTTATGTCTACCAAAGAATCCCAAAGGAGAATGTCCAGCGATTTGTTCGTGACCTCAAACTGGTTGGTTTTTTTCTCCCTTAATAACAAAGCTTCATTTAAGTGACTAATGTTTACATTTGATTGATGATCTGAAAATATTTTAGTGTGACAAATATGCAACAAAAAAAAAGAAATCAGGAAGGGGGCAAACACTTTTTTACACCACTGTATAATCCACTTTCATCATAGTTTAAAAACTGTCTTGACTTTTTTCTCTCTTTTCCATAAAAATATATCAAAATAACACACAGAGCTGTAATTACAATAGCGTGAAACCGTCGGTGTGTGATGTTTTTGCCCAAGGTTATTACACTGTCAAAATCATACACTATAATGTCTTGGGGCATTATGGAGTCCATGACGGGCCTCGATTATAGCCCTGATACACAAAAAGGTCCGGGAGGAAAGTTTAACACTCTCTTCTACTGCCAGTCCTGTTGTGTTGAAACAACGCTTGCTACCAGACAATGCACACAGACAAATGCACGCCATAAAGGCTACACATATACTGCCCACAAACTTAGGTACTCCGCCATGACCCTCAAGCAGTACAGTTGTGCACCACTGCAAACTACAACAACAAAAAACGTGCTGTTGCTAAAGTATTTTAGCATACATGCAGTGAAATGCTTTTTTCATCTAAAATGAAAGTTCACGAACGTAGCATGCTCAGCAACAAGGAGATCCTGCCTCACCCTCCTTGTCAGGTCAGGTAAGTTGCAACCAGATGGCTTTCAGCAAACAGCATGTCCTCGCTTTATTTGAGCCCACAGGCGGCCTCGTCAAGCCCAGAGAGGGAACATCCCGATGAGATCTGGTCTCACTTTGCTGTGCCGTTGGTACCACTTCCATAAGTGGCATGGTGGGTTTTTGACCAGAGAGGTGGCAGAATTAAGAGTACAGTTGGTCATCGCAGGCTCAGCAACATGTGTTTCCACCGTGCACACATCTGGAGCTCCACTGCTTCACTCTTTGCCGCTTGCCCCCATCCTCTTCCTCGCCCCAGGACTTCTTCCCTGCAGACTCCGCCATGACCAAGGCAAATCAAACTTCCTCACTTCGCATCTGCTGTGCTCCCCTGACAGGCTGCGAAGACGCTAACACAACATGGTAGCCGAAGCGCTACGCTACTGCCGCTAGCTTCCACGGCGTGAAGTCATCGCCTGGAAGAGGCTGACGAGAGGAGGGGGGAGTCACCCAGAGGGAGGGTGGGCACAAAAGATTGAAGAGCTCAAAGAAAGCAGCTGCACTAGCCAACGATCTGTGTCATGCCAGTAATGCTAGTCAGCTCGACTACAGTTGGAGATACGTGTGTGTGTGCGCGTGTGTGTGATGGCACCAGAAGGAGCTTAACGAGTCATCATAATTGGATTAACGCATGCAAATTAATCAATGGATGCCATATCTCCGGAAGGCCTGACTTGATGCTGTTTGTGCCGTTGTCACGGTAACAAAGTCAGCGCTAAGGCTGCACTGAAGAGCCACGGCAGGCTAACGGAGTACAACATAAACAACAAAGATGGCTAGCCAGACCAAATTTTGGTATATTTTAAATAATTCCGTGTTTGCACTGTGAAATCATAAGGGGGACACAACATATCCTACTAACATATCCTACTACTCCTGTCAAATTTTCCATACAGTTTCATGAGGGAACTAATCACTTTCGTACAGCACAGTTTGCTTGTGCAGGATGGTTGCACCTATTGATGTGTTACATCCTAAAAGGGTCACTGACATGATTTATCAGCTTTGTTTAAATATGTCACCCCCACCAACAGGATCACCTGTATACTGTAATCATCCAGCAGCAACACAATGTTTGCGCGACTATTTTAATGAAAAGTATACTGAACAAAGTTGTTCGTTCACGCGACTTGAGCTGAGAGGTGTTACTCCGCTTATGTCACTTCCAGAAATGCAGTTCATCACGGCTGCTGCCATGATCTACAAATGTAAGTTTTGCGAATTTACCATTCGCTTCCAAAAACCAATGTAGAACATAATTAGAATGAAAACATTACATATTTAACCAAAATTTATCAATCATGTCAGTGACTCTTTAATGTTACGCAGCTAGTGCCACTATCATCCAAAATGTGGAATGCTTGGAAAAAAACAGACGACGACTTGGAAAGTCACGATACACTCAGCTTACGAGATGAAACAATAGTTTAATATTACTTTTAAGAAAACTACAATGACAAAATATTACTGCACAAAACAATGCAAGTATATTTTGGAATTGTATCAAATGTTTTGATAGATGTAGCGACCTTGTTTTGATCCCACAAATCTTAAGTAACTTTCATCAAACGCTGAATTTCTACAGCGTCTGCTTGGACGTTAAAGGAAAAGTGCACTTATTTTGGACTTTTGCCCATCATTCAAAATCTTTATGTGTTTTCGGTGCATTCTAAAGATATAAAAACAGATAAAAAGAGGCAGTTCCACGTGATGGGACACACCTATTTTGCCTAAACAGCGCGGTATTGAAAACACCTCCACAACCCTTCAACAAGGTTTTACATTATATACATGCTTTGACGGCCGCACGGTGGATGAGTCGGTAGCATGTTGGCCTCACAGTCAGGAGGTTCAGGGTTCGAATCTTCGTTGGGTATCTCTGTGTGGAGTTTGCATGTTCTCCCCGTGCGTGGGTTTTCTCCGGGTACTCCGGTTTCCTCCCACATTACAAAAACATGCATGTTAGGTTAATTGGCGACTCTAAATTGGTATGAGTGTGTGAGTGTGTATGTCTGCCCTGCGACTGACTGGCAACCAGTCCAGGGTGTACTCTGCCTCCCGCCCTAAGTCAGCTGGGATAGGCTCCAGCATACCTGCACCCTAATGAAGATAAGCAGCATAGAAAATGGATGGGATGGGACATCCTGTGACCATGTAGTAACAGGTACATTCATGATAACATGTAATACAGTAATTTGCGCGTACTTTGGTCAATTTAAGCATTACCGGAACTTCCTTCCTTGGGGGCATTGATTTCACATAGCAACACAAAAACATAGCATCAGTGACCACAGCTCCAGTATGTAGCATTACCTTTCAGTAGTGCCCTGACGCGTGTATGTGGTGAAGCTAGTTGCTGGTAGAGGCTGGTGGGACGTGGCGTGGTGAGGCGTCACTATGCCAGTAAAGTAGTTTTTTGGCGTAACAACGTTAACAGTAACAACGCCACTGTATCTTAGTTAATCCAAATCCAAAAATTAAGAAAAAAATCATTCTGAACAATTCAAGGTAGCAATGGCAATGCTCTCATTGGCTTCTGGCTGATCTGTTTTCATGAGTCACCTTTTAATCTCACAAGATCTTGTGACACGAGACCCCATAACGGTGAGAGCATCAATCAATGTCAATCCATTTTGACTGGTATTGCGTGATTACCTTGTCAGCCGCGTGAATTCTCCCACTTTTCTGAAATGCATCACAATAAAAAAAAAAAAAAAGTCCACAAAAAAAACATGGATGTTTGTCACTGTAGCAAACACGAGGTGACAATGGAGATGCGACAAGAGTAACAAAAGGGAGGCGGCCAACCCAGGAGGAGAGAGTGGCGGATAATGAAGAGGATGAGCGCTGCTATTTATAGACGGAGACAAAGCCTGGTCGGCGTGTGTTCTCTCAATGCGGCTCGTCTTACTGTTGTCTCAGATCAACACTTTGTCTCCATCTCATTGTCTTTCGTTCACTGAGACAGATGCTGACTAACACTGTGTTGACTTCATGGACAACCTTGGAGGATGCGATGCCGCATAAGAGAAATCTGAGTGGTGGTCACATTTCCAACATTCCAAATTTACATTATATTCATATCACTGAATTGATGTTGAGCAACATGTTACTGCAGGGGCACAATTAAGACTCATGTGGTGATGTAATTTTGTAATTTGCATGACAACTGATAATGACAAATGTGTGTGATTTTTATGGAAGCTGTGGGAGACAAAATGTGAGCAGAAAAAACATAATGTATGTTAATAATATGTGGAAATGCAAATGAACTTTTGCTGTTTCATCTTTTTGTGTTTTTGTCACTGAGCTACAGAGTTGAAAAGAGAAATACAGTAATTCTTCATTTATCGCAGTTGGTTCAGACCCAACTGCAATAAGTGAAGTTCGGCAAAGTAGGCTTCATTCTTCAGAAATGGTATGTTCTTGCAGTTAAGAGCATAGAAAACCTGTTTAAGACCTTCTAAATACACCTTTTAACACTACTAGAGCTCTCTTAACATAATATAACACCCCTTTAGACTCCTACTACCCAATGCAGACCTGATCAAAATCTTAAGACCAATTGAAAAATTGCTAGAATATACCTTTTGCACATTTGGATCTTAGGTAGAGCTACAATATACACAAGCAAGAAGGAGGAGTGTGACAAAAATCACTTTGAAAAAGTCATTTATTGAAAACAACAACTAAACTGAAATAGCTCCGATCAAGAGTTTAAGACCATCGCTCAAAATATGACCAAAAACTTTCCAAACCAGAACAAAAAATGTTCTCAGTAGGACTCAGTAATAAGTAGCTCCACCGTCCTTGTTAATCACTTGAAAAATTGGTAGGGCATGCTTGATGCGATGCGTTTCCAGGTAGCTAGTGGGAACATTGCTTCAAGTGGTGATGATGGCTTCACAAAGGGCATCACTGTCTGGGCCATTTTTATAAACTTCCCTTGTCATCCATCCACAAATGTTCTCTATGGGATTTTATTTTTTTTTTTACGTGTGTGTCTAGTCCAGCATCATAACAGCTGAATAGGAGTCAAGCTCCCTTTAAGTGCTGAGCAAAATTGTTTTGTCAAGGAAAACTTCATAATCTAAATGATGCCTGCTGCAAAATCTGCTGCAACATCTGCATATAACCACCCGCCGTGGTTATATGCTTTTGCATATTAAAATTAAAACCTCATTAAGATCCAAATGTGAAAAAGGTAAACTCTAGCAATTTTTCAACTGGTCTTAAGATTTTGATCTGGACTGTATAGTAGACATAACACACATTAAGACATAAATAAAACATAATATAAACTCACAACTGTTAGCATTGGGAAAATTACATTTCATTCAACCTTGGTTTATCGCGGGTAATTGATTCCAGACCTGACCGGGAGAAGTAAAGTAATGTAATTAACGTTACATTACATTACGTAAAGTAATGTTAATAAACGGTTATATTTTTGTAGTTTGGAGCACATAAAACTGGTTTATGACTTTCTAAACAGGGGTTTTAACATTATAAGAGCCCTGTACATATGAAATAATACCCCTGTAGTCACACATATACATATAACTTGCTATATTTTTTGAGTAATAATAGACCATTGTCAACCACAAAACAGAAATCAATACAGTATGTCCTCTGAATGCCATTAAGTTCATTTAGCCATTTTAATGCTTGAAAATGCCTACTAAAATTTGCTCAAATATGCATAGTTTACAGCTAATAATAGGTCAAAGTCAACCACAAATGGCGGCTGAGTGAAGTTGCGTGTGGAAGTGGCGAGGGACGACTGTATGTACTTTCATGTTAAGAGTCTCTGGAAGCATCCAATAAGGTGAGAAAAAGTTGCTTGGTTTTATTGTTAGTCGCTTTTTTGAAAAGCGGAGTTTAGAGGGGTCTGAATACTAATTCAAAAATCTTCTACTACATTGTCTTATTCCCTGGCAAACCAGGTGGGTATGAGGTGTATTAGGTAGCGTGGAAGGAGTGGAACAACAAACTGCATTCACCAACAGTCCCGTTATGTGTTCGTGTCAACGGGTAGCGCCAAATCATTGGCATGTATTTGTGGTGAGCTGCCACAAATTAATTAAAGTCTGGATTTATGCTGCCGATTCTGATACCAATCATCCATGAGTGAGATTGGCCGATACCGATCACGTGGAATTACTGTACATTTTTCAAAAGATTTATGATGAGTGCTATTGGCCGGGGCCACCATTAGACAATTCCAAGGGCCCCTGGCAAATTAATAATGTTCATTAAGCACAACATAATGGGTGGAGGAGAAAACATAATTATGAAAATGACAACAATAGACATTTGAAAAAGTTAGCATGTACCCGATGCAAGCAGTATCCACTTTCCCGTGGGACAAAAACATGCTCCACACTAACCGCATTGCTTGTTTGTTTTAAAAACAAAATGTCAGTGGTAATAAGGCACATTTGGAGTCCGACAACAAGAAGCTGGGCGGAGTATTCTGGCTAGCTAGTTAGTTTGCTGCGGCTGTTGACGCCTAGGAAGAGCATGTGAGGTTTTACAGACTCGTGTTGATTCTCATTCCCATGCAATACGGGACCAAGTGCGTTCCTTGTCGGCTGGATGTGTTGACAACCCTACGTGACAGCACATTCATGTCGTGTCTGTGTTATCATGACATGAATAGTCATGTCGCCGCCGCACTGCGGTTGTTTTTTGTGACTGGCTTTGAAAGGCATTTATTGGCATATGCCGATCACGTGTATTTTTACGAATATCGGACAATACTAATCTGTGACTGATCCATTGGAGCATCCCTAATTGAAAGTATGAATGTTCAAATTGTGTTGGTTTTCATCTGCTGTGTTTTCTTACTTTCTTTTTTGAGAATAGAGGTTTTTAATTGCTGCAAGAAGCCATTTCACACTTGCCTTAAGGCAAGAAGAATCTGTGAATAAAGATCTTATACAACGGGCAAAACACCCATTTCTTCTAGAGTTGTTCTGCCATGGGACAGATAGACCTTAACCATAAATTGATAATTGATTGCTAATTTTCCACATTTCTTTCACAGCCCATCCCTAGTTTGCACACACATAGACAAAGAAAGCCGAGGGGTGTCGCTGTTTGTGAAAGTTTCTGGTTAAGTTGTCTTTCATGTTAAATTTTGCACATTTCTGAGAAATTAACGTTCCCTTGCCAAGCTCACTTGATACCATGCGGTGGAAAGGGGGCATATGTGAGATGCGTGCGTTACCATGGTGTATGTTTCTGTGTAGGACGCCTCCTCCAAAGCATGCACAGCAGGCAGCAGGTCAGCAAGCAGAGGAGTCCATCAAATTAAAAAAAACAACCATGGAGACGCTGCATAAGCCAACGTTGACATAGTCCCACAGGGGGAAATATGGCCCCTATTCCGCATCCACATCGACCCACCCAACACATACACACACACAGACAGCTGTGGGTGCCGCAAGCGTCTACAACAACAAACAGTTGAGCTACTAGAAATACCAGAGTGGGAAACGGGGCCGACAACCTGAAAGGCGAAACCAACACAAAACACGTTGTGAAGATTCCTGCAGCAACATGAACCTGGCCGAATTTTTTTTTTTTTAATTGAATTGGTCGACTGCACCGAAGTGTCCAGCTGACCTCTGCTGCGTTATGCTATCTGCAGCTAGTGCTTCTGCTTTCCTTTCTGAAGATGCATACAGGGGTGGAGAACCTATAGCCTGAAAAAGCCTTTGATCTAAAAAAGTAAACAATCATGATTATTCATTTAAAAAATTACAATTTCGAATCATTGCACCATATTGTTTAGGATGGTCCTTGTAGGGCCTCGGGGAAGAATTTAACAAATCCTGGTACAAAAAAGCCCAGTAATGCAACTTATGCGCTTTTTTGACAATCGTTCTCCTATTATTCCCTGATTATTAAAAACACTTAAGCATCACTTCGTAAAACGTGAAAACTGACTGAAGTATCCCACAACGGACAACCAGAGGCTTCCCGTATGGATGCTGTGACCTCTTCATTCCAGGGCAATCCACTAAAATACACCTTTGCTTCAGCGCGCGGGTGCTTCTGCAAGCAGTTACACAACGTTGCTGCAGGGTCGCCCGTAAATCCACAAAACCTACAGAAACCAGTGACAAATCATGCAAGACCAAGACAAAACCACAATAGTTCTCAGCTATCTTCAGAGAAACTGATCCAAGTAGAAAAACTTCTGAGTGCAAGATACAGTCTCATAAACTGATGACTGAAGATTGGTCAGAGCAACATAAGCTCAACAAAAACATTAACTCAACTCCATAAGAAAGGAGCTTCCAAGGCTTTTCGGCAATGTTTTAGGCCAACGTTTTAACCTGTTTTGTTCGGGAGTTCGGGTTAGTGTTTGGGATTTGGGTTTGTAAGTGGATCGCCAGGGAAATACATCCACGCTCGCGAGATCATTCGGCACCAAAAAGACCACACCACAATGTGAAGTTTTACCACACAGCACAATTAGGGGCGTCTATTTGATGATTTGATTCAGAGGAGTCTGATTCGACTATCAATCTCACAGTTGAATCCTATGACAATGTCATGTGATCAAGGCTGCTCCATTCTGACTACATGGGGTGGGGAGGTGCCAAGTTTCTGCTAAAATTTTGTCTTGGCGTGAATTTGCCCGCTTTTTTTGAGCCCAAAATACACTCCGGTTTGTTTGCACCGCCATCTTGCATCACGCGCCGAAGATGAACTCTTGCAATACGTGATCGCTCAATGCATTGTGGGCCGTGCATTGAGCAATCATTGTGGCATTGTTACTCTTAGAAGTGTTTAATTTCCAACTGACTGCATGCAAGAGAGGACAGCTGAATTTGCTGAAGAAGTTTTGGCATGATTTGGCCAATAGTAGCCTGTTTTGTTTCACTCACCTTGCCATTCTTACATAGACATTACAATACTATGTCTATCGTTACTTATGTCGTGTTGTGATTCTGATCATCAATACTGATGATATGGCAATGCGTTGGGTATGTTTTTATCCCAGGGACGCAGCCTGGGGAAACTCTTTCGACTTTCCATGACTGCCCGTTAAGGCACAAAGTGTCAACATCGGTGATAACGCCGGATGTTGCATAGATAACAATCTCGTTGATACTGGCAACAGTAACTGAACAGAAGTAAGATATTACATACTACAGTAGTACTTAAGTGTCCTGATGTGCTCACACCTTCTCATCACAAAATGATGAAAAAGTGTGCCCACACCTTTGACAGCCAATAAAGAGGGTTGTGGTTGAGATGAAATAGATGTACTCACTGTAAAGAAGAGGTCCATCACTCTGGTGTCCAGCAGCGCTTCCCTCCACGACTCCGTAGGCTTCAGCGTGACGTTCTGCGTGGCCTCAAACATGGCAATGTAGTGGCGCCCCAGTGACCCACCTCTGGTTAAGGTAAACAACAGCATGGGGATGCCTGCCTCCCTGTGAAACGCTTCAACTACGTGCTGCTCCGTCTTGCCTTCACAGCCTCTCCCTCGTCAGTTGTTTCACGCTCACCTGACTCCGCCTCCCTTCCTCAACCTTCTTGTCCTCTCCTTCACCTCTATGCTTCCTCGCGCCGCAGACGATCTCAGCGCAAATGTGCACGCCTGGGAGAGGGCTCAGCCTCCAGACTTCTTCAGGGCCAGAACACGCCCCTTTCTCACTCCTCAGCCAATCAGCCTACACTCAAGTCTCTGCTTCTCTTTGGCCACATGAGACACTTTGCCCTCATCGAGTCTTTAAATCAAGTTTACCGTCCTGTTAGGTGTTTATTGCCACCAACCCATTCTTGTAGTCTAAATGCTTTCTAGCAACAACAACCTTTCATTCTAACAAATATTACCTTGGTTTCCAATTTTAGCACAATACCATAAGGAATTTCCTATATAACACTGAGTTTGTTATTTATAGTGAGTTCCATGGAAAAGCTGGCTGCAGAGATGCTTGACATAGTTGCTACAAATAAAAATAAAATCTCCTGTCAATCAAAAATACTTTTCTCAGTTCTGCTTCCAGCCTATTTTGTCATCAAATGGCAATCACCAGATTCCGCCTGCATCGTTTTACAAACTACTCCGCAGTGGAATGCTCCATCAAAGCCAAACAGCGGCAGAGGGCGGCGAGGTCGCACATTCCAGCGTCGAAAAGGCCTGCGCTCGCTCCCGGAGTCACCAACGCCCACGGCGCAATACGCTTTGGGCCAAAAGTTGCCACCTGTCAAAGGGTCTGCTTAAATTGCACAGGAGCGCGCCTCCTGGCTTCGATGGCCGAGTTAAAAATAGCGGTGGCGTAGGCAGAAGTTCTCAAAGTGAACTTTGGTGGCGAGAGAAGGAATGAGAAAGATGGAGAGTGCTCCACGGGAGCTTTTTCACCAGACTGACAGGACACAAGAACACTCGTACTTCTACAACACGCCAGCAGCAGGGTCCCCGGGAGGGACCACCTTGGCGACAATGGGGCCCTCCAAAAAGATTGCATGCTGATAAGTATGATGATAAGTACACCATGCAGATGGACTGACATGTTAAATGGCTGGGACACAAACCGCCTAAATAGTTCCCAGAACATTTTTTGCACCAGAAAGCAGAATATTCTAAAGATGGATTATCTTCTTGCATTTGTAATCACAACCACAATTATTTTATTTATCCGACTACTGTAATTTCTGGTGTGTAAGTACAGATACAAGTGTAGAATAAAAACAACTATTTCCCACTTTGCACTGCTTCTCAGAAAGCAAAGCTTGCTATGACAGCCCGTGTCCACAAGGCTCCCTCCCGTGGCCACAGTCAGCCATTGCTATCGTTGCAGCTGAAAGGGAAGCAATGCTTGATGGGAAGCAGTTAAGATAGTTGCTTTTTTTATTCTACACTTGTGTTGGTACTTGTCGTTGTCCTATTTCTTATCTACTTTTTGAGTGTTAAGTGGCTGTGTGATGATTTTAGGAATCTTTCTCTGATAACTGTGAGTTAGACTGTTGTTTTGAGTAATAAGAGCTACCTCTACCTCACGGACTCTTGCTTGTCACAATATGCCATATTATGACGTGGACATGTGCGGCATATATTTGCACATATCTGTTTTTCTCTCTAAATTGAGTGCGCCTTAAACATCGGTACATCTTATACACCCAGAAATTACGGTAAACCTCACTAAATATAAAATAGTGTAGTAATAAAAATGCATGTACACTTGGACAATAGAGAAATATTAAAATCACATTTAATATTGTTTCAAGAGGGAACATTAGGTATAAACAAACAGGTGAAGATGTATTTTGGTTCTGGGCTTTTGTCCACATGCAAACAGGTAGCTAAAAACAGACTAAAACTCCAGCCAGCCGGGGTAAAAGCGTTCCATAACTCAAAGTTTTTAGCCTAAAAAGTTATTTTCCATGATTTGAATGCAATGTGTAACTTTAAAGCAGAGGTGTCCAAACCTTTTTCAGCAAGGGCAACATTTACTGATTAAATAAAAGGCTGCCAGGGCCACTGTGCTTTGCTTTGTGATATATGTAAAAAAGCATATCATTAATATGAATTTGTCTCATTGCCCATGTATGCTAGTGTTTTTCCCCAAATATTTTAACTTTCTTCTTAAATTGTCTTTGTAAAGATTTTATTTCAACAATATTTTGACTTTATTCAAATAATATTGGACTTTTCCCCTCAATATAATTTTCCAAAAATTAAAACTTCTCATATTTATTTAATAATTCATTTTTTCTTTAATATTTAAAATATATGCTACTAAAATGACATATTTACTATAATGTTACAAATTATAATAGTTTAATAAAGTTGAATTACTATTGCAACAACACATCACCAGTAGAGTACAACTAACCTGTCTCATGACAATTTAATCCCAACTCACAATCCCTGTACTAATTATTAAACCCTAAAAAATATCAGGAGCTGTAAATTTGCATCACTTCCCATTAGATACTATGATACTCTATTTTTTCTCCTAATATTTTGACTTTATCCTTGTAAAAAAAAAATCCCATTTCATTCTGTTTTTATAAGCATTGTTCAACTATTTAAACTTTCTTTTTGTAAATATTCTTCTCGTAATTGTGTCTTTATTCCCATAACATTTTGACTTTATTCTTGTACAATTATAACTTTTTTCGCATCCTAATTTTCCAAAACTTACGACCACTTGATGTTTTGTTCTCATATTATAACTTTTTGGATTTTTTCTGTAACATTTCAACCTTGAGCTGCTAAAACGTTTTTTAAATATTATTCTGTTAAAAATAAACAACTTTTTCTCATTAGATTACGTTTTATTTGTTTATGTTGCTCCACAATTACACTCCATCTCGATCCCTCTGCTCTTCCAACTCCAACCTTCTGTCCCTGCCCTGTACGACCAAGCTCCGAACCTGGGGGCACAGAGCTTTTTCCATCGCTGCCCCCACCCTCTAGGAACTCTCTGCCTAAACCCCTCCGTGACTGCTCTGACCTCCCCACCTTCAAGAAAAAACTTAAAACTCATTCATTCATTCATTCATTTTCTGTACCGCTTATCCTCATTAGGGTCACTGCTGGAGCCTATCCCAGCAGACTTTGGGCGAGAGGCGGGGTACACCCAGGACTGGTCGCCAGTCAATCGCAGGGCACATATAGACAAACAAACATTCACACTCACATTCATACCGATGGACAATTTAGAGTCTCCAATTAACCTAACATGCATGTTTTTGGAATGTGGGAGGAAACCGGAGTACCCGGAGAAAACCCACACACGCACGGGGAGAACATGCAAACTCCACACAGAGATGCCCAACGGAGATTTGAACCCAGGTCTTCCAGATCTCCTGACTGTGTGGCCAATGTGCTAACCACTCAGCCACCGTGCGGCCAACTTAAAACTTATTTGTTTAAAATTGCTTTTAATGTTTGATTTTATTCTGTAAATTTTGTGCTGTTTTTATTCTTCAATGTATTGTAACGCGTCTTTGAGTTTCTTGAAAAGCACTATATAAATAAAATGTATTATTATTTTTATTATTAGTAGTATTATTTTTATTTATAATATTTTGATTTAATTCTAGTAAAGCTAGACACTTTCTTAATCTCCAAGACAAATTATTTTTTTACCCATTTGTTCTGCTTTTTGCCATTTTTTTCTTCTTTCAGCAACAGGCGGCACTTTAAAGGGAGTGTATGCAGCGAGTCCCTCCAGCTGCCTACAGGGCGCCAAATGTACAAATAGCATGATATCCCACCTCTTCCTGCTTTATTGTTAGCTAATAATAGCAATTTGACCAAGTTTAGCTACTAATGTTAGCTATCATTCATGCTGGAGAAAGGTTAATGACAATTTTAATGTATTTTGATTCAGGTTTGTGAAAAATAAAGCCCCCCCCAATCTGTTCTTCTGTTCTGTTCTTTTCTTTAACCACTACTGTTGGTATTAAGTGGCTTAAGATTGCAGATGTGCAGGAAAATACTCTACAACCACATTTAGCTTTGTATTTGAACATTCAAAAAACAAAACCACTTCTCCCTCCTCAACAGCACGTGTGTGTGTGTGTGTGTGTCATGTGCATGCTTGCAGGATGATGAATGTACGCGATAGAGTGACGAGCACATGTGGTGGCGGTTGGTGGTGTTTTTTTGTTTTTTTAAGGTATCACCTGCTACTACTTCAAGCCTCCAGCAGGCTACTAATAGATGATGTGTCACCTCACTAGTTAAAAGCCTTAAAGATGATAAAACAATGACATGGCCCCATTCCAAACTTGTTTTTGGTCAAGTGATGAAGAAAGTGACCAGACTCCATGGGGAGGAAGGCTTTTCAGTTCAATTAATATTCTGGCTTGACCAGAATATATATATACATACAGTGAGGGGAAAAAACTATTTGAACCCCAGCTGATTTTGTAATTTTGCCCTCTAACAAAGAAATGATCAGTCTATAATTTCAATGGTAGGTTTATTTGAACACTGAGAGACAATGACAAAAAAGATCCAGAAAAATGCGTTTCAAAAAGAGTTATAAATTAATATGCATTTCCATGTAGGAAATAAGTATTTGATCCGTCAGGAAGATCTCTAGCTCCCAGGTGGATCTTATACAGATAACGAGCTGACATTGGCAGCCCTCTTAGCTTGTTACCTGTACAAAAGAGACCTGTCCACAGAAGCAATCAATCAATCCAGATGCCATACTCTGCACAATAGCCAAGACCAAAGAGCTTTACAAGGACGTCAAGGAAGAGATAGTGGACCTACACTAGGCTGGAATGGGCTACAAGACCATCGCCAAGCAGCTGGGTGAGAAGGTGACAACAGTTGCTGCAATTCTTCGCAAATGGAAGAAACATAAATTAACTGCCAATCTCCCTCGGTCTGGAGCTCCATGAAAGATCTCACCCGTGGAGTTTCAATGATAATGAGAACGGTGAGGAATCAGCCCACAACCACTCGGGAGGAACTTGTCAATGATCTCAAGGCAGCTGGGACCATAGTCACCACCATAGTCACCACAAAAACAGTTGGTAACACACTACGCCGTGAAGGACTGAAATCCTGCTGTGCCCGCAAGGTCCCCCTGCTCAAGAAAGTCCATCTACAGGCCCGTTTGAAGTTTGCCACTGAACATCTGACTGATTCAGAGGAAGACTGGGTGAAAGTGTTGTGGTCAGATGAGACCAAAATTGAGCTCTTTGGCATCAACTCAACTCGCTGTGTTTGGAGGAGGAGGAATGCTGCCTACGACTCCAAAAACACTGTCCCCACCATCAAATATGGAGGTGGAAACATTGGCTCAAGAAGAAGCATATTAAGGTCATGGAGTGGCCTACTCAGTCTCCAGACCTTAATCCCATAGAAAATCTGTGGAGTGAGCTGAAGGTTAGAGTTGCCAAACATCAGCCACGAAACATGAATGACTTGGAGAGGATCTGCAAAGAGGAGTGGGCCAAAATCCCCCCTGAGATGTGTGCAAACCTTGTGGCCAACTACAAGAAACGGCTGACCTCTGTGATTGCCAACAAAGGTTTTGCCACCAAGTACTGAAGCACGTTTTTCAAAGGGATCAAATACTTATTTTCTTCATGGAAATGCAAATTAATGTCTAACTCTTTTTAAAACAAATTTTTCTAGATTTTTTTCATATATATATATATATATATATATATATACATACACACACACACATATACACATACATACATATATATATATATACTTATATACATATACATACATATAAAAAGAAGACAAAAGGAGAGGTTACCTTGTCCTGCATTTCAACCCCCCCAAGTGTTCCAACCATTTTTTGTGGTGTTCTAATTGCATTATGTCTTTTTGCTCTAGTTTTCCATTTCTGCACGTTCCACACTTGGCCCTTGCTTTGGACACCCATGCGTGTTTTGCCAAGAAGGCGAGTATTATGTCCAAGCTCTGCTTTCTTGGTGGTGTTGGTTGCATTATGTTTTTTTTTTTTTTTTACATCTTTCAGACTTGCATTGGACGGCATTACGGGGGTGCGGCTCATTTCTGCGTGCCTGCCCTGCAGATGCTTGACCTTTGTTAATTACCGAAAAAAATGCATAATGCGAGAAACACTCAAATGCCCACCCTTGCTTGCTAAATACAGCAATCATAATGCTAAATTGTCAACACCGATCTCTTCTGTGAATGAGATGTGTTATAAATGCCAAGGGTGGCCCAACCACTTATTAGCTTTAGATTAGATTAAAATCCCTTTTTCACACAGGACCATGTAGCTTGGCTTTTTTTCCCTTTATTAAAACGTTTTATCAAAAAACTGCATTTTGTGTTCAGTTTTGTTGTCACTGACTAATATTTACATTTCTTTAAAGATCCAAACCATTTAAGTGTGACAAGTGTAACAAACATGGTCAAACACCTTTCACACCGCTAGGTACTAAACGGATACAAAATACGTGTAATCTCTCTGTTTATAGTAGGAGAAAGATATTTGGGACTTGGTCATTTTAAAAGTAGCTTGCAGGCTGAAAAACTGTAAGCGCAGTTGATGTTGTACAATTTAAAAGTGTGTGTAAAAATCGTCTCACAGTTTTGCAACAATTTATGCAGAATCGTGCAACCAATCCATGTAAAAATTTTGTCCACCTCTGCGATAAAGCTACTCCTGAATCCAAAACAATACAACAGACTACCAATTAGAAGAGATTTCCATTTGATCCAATGAAATTATATACGTAGCCATCAATCCATCACGGCTGCATGTGTTTTGTATCAATTTGTGTCAATTAGTTTTGTTACTTCCCCTTCTTAATGAAGCAAACCTTAATGAACCTCACCAACCTGGACTGTTGGTGAACCTTAACTTCTTAATGAAGTGATTTTGTTTATTCTTCTTTGTTGGTCATCTTTGCCTTTACTTGCTACTTCGTGTGATTCCACACAAACATCTGACAAAACTGAATGCGTACAATTTGAGGTCTGCTGGAGCGTGGAGTGAAAGTTTAAATTGCGTTGAATTTCTGCTGTTTGATGGAACGAAAATTATGCCAAATAGTGAGATGGGTTGTGAAAGCTTTCCCTACATAATGACATACCCGAGGTAACCAGAAGCAATCAAAACAAACACTGCCATATGACATACTTTATGTGATGAATATGAAATGAGTTGAAAAGCAAGCAGCTGACACAGTCTTGTCTTCGCTGTTCATCTGTCACGTCTCAACTATTAGCTCCCATTGTGTCCTCATTCCCGCTGCAAATAGATTAGCCCAGTAATCTCAACGTTTTGCAAGCCGCCACGACCTTGGAGTGTGCATGAGTGTGTGTGTGTGTGTGTGGCCGATGGATTAGCGAGCCTCTACTGTATCCTCTATTCATTATGCCTGATCCTCAGGGCCGCGCTGCGCCAGCGCCTCGGCGTCGGCCGGCAGCCGTGCGAGGAGCGTGGCACTATGCTAAGACGCGTGGTAGGGTTTAGGGATGCATCCCGCCTTAAGTCTCGCCATGTGAAATAACAACCTCACCGACCCCCACACCATCTCCTGTTGTCATCAGTCCATTGCCTGCCTCAGCTTTGTTTCAGAGACGACGACGCAGCTGTCAGCAGCAAAGTGACAACCATCACACAATTCATCATTTATACATACCATAATATATGCCCTAAATCTACAGCAAAATGTCTCAAATACCTCCATTATTAAATATGCTACATGAGAAGTATATTAACCATTAAAAGGTACATTAAATGAAAATATGGTAAATGATTTATATAATTATTACAATATGTAAATTCCATGCATCACAGCAAGTCTTCCAGGTCCTGAAGCAGCATAACAGCCCAGGACCATCACACTACCACCACCATATTTAATGTACAGTGGTGTGAAAAACTACTAGCCCCCTTCCTGACTTTTTATTCTTTTGCATGTTTGTCACACAAAATGTTTCTGATCATCAAACACATTTATATTAGTCAAAGATAACACAAGTAAACACAAAATGCAGTTTTTAAATGAACGTTTTTTATTATTTAGGGAGAAAAAAATCCAAACCCACATAGCCCTGTGTGGAAAAAGTAATTGCCCCTGCACCTAATAACTGGTTGGGCCATCCTTAGACGCAATAACTGCAATCAAACGCTTGCGATAACTTGCAAAAAGTCTTTTACAGCTCCCTGAAGGAAATTTGGCCCACTCATCTTTGCAGAATTGTTGTAATTCAGCTTTATTTGAGGGTTTTCTAGCATGAACCGCCTTCTTATGGTCATGCCACAGCATCTCAATGGGATTCAGGTCAGGACTTTGACTAGGCCATTCCAAAGTCTTCATTTTGTTTTTCTTCAGCCATTCAGAGGTGGATTTGCTGGTGTGTTTTGGGTCATTGTCCTGCTGCAGCACCCAAGATCGCTTTAGCTTGAGTTGACAAACAGATGGCCGGACATTCTCTTTCAGGATTTTTTGGTAGATAGTAGAATTCATGCTTGCATCTATCACAGCAAGTCCTGAAGCAACAAAACAACCCCAGACCATCACACTACCACCACCATATTTTACTGTTGGTATGATGTTCTTTTTATGAAATGCTGTGTTACTTTTACGCCAGATGCAACGGGACACGTACCTTCCAAAAAGTTCAACTTTTGTCTCGTCAGTCCACAAGATATTTTCCCAAAAGTCTTGGCAGTCATCGAGATGTTTTTAGCAAAATTAAGACGAGCCTTAATGTTCTTTTTGCTTAATAGTGGTTTGCGTCTTGGAACTTGAAACAGGCCGTTTTTGCCCAGTCTCTTTCTTATGGTGGAGTCGTGAACACTGACTTTAATTGAGGTAAGTGAGGCCTGCAGTTCTTTAGATGTTGCCCTGGGATCTTTTGTGACATCTCAGATAAGTTGTCTCTGCGCTCTTGGGGTAATTTTGGGCGGCCGGCCACTCCTGGGAAGGCTCACCACTGTTCCATGTTTTTGCCATTTGTGGATAATGGCTCTCACTGTGGTAATCAGGCCAGGGGGTGGCTAGAGAAATTGACCTCAGGTGTGATAAACCACAGTTAAGTTATTTTTTAACAAGGGGGCAATTACTTTTTCACACAGGGCTGTGTAGATTTGGAGTTTTTTTTCCCTCTCTTAATAACGTAAACCTTAATTTAAAAACTGCATTTTGTGTTCAATTATGTTATCTTTGACTAATAGTTAACTATTTTTTATGAGCAGAAACATTTAAGTGTGAAAAACACTAAAAAACTGTAAATTTCTCTTGGAGCTTAATCAAATGCATTACAGAGACATTATTATTGCCCCTTTCCTAATTTAGGTTTCTCACACTTAAATGTTTCAGATCAAAGAAATGTAAATATTAGTCAATGACAGCACAGCTGAACACAGAATGTACTTTTTAAATGAAAGGTATTATTAAGGGAGAAAAAAATGTAAAGCTCCTATGTGAAAAGGGGATTTTAGCCTAAAGTTAATAAGTGGTTGGGCCACCCTTAGCAGCAACAACTGCAATCAAGCGCTTGCCATAACTTGCATTAAGTCTCTTACAGTGGAGGAATTTTGGCCCACTCATCTTTGCAGAATTGTTGTCATTCAGCCACATTGGAGACTTTTCCAGCATAAAGCATCTTTTTAAGGTCATGCCACAGCATCTCAATAGGATTCTGGTCAGACTCCAAAGTCTTCATGTGGTTTTTCTTCAGTCATTCAGAAGTGGACTGGCTGGTGTGTTTTGGATCATTGTCCTGCTGCACAACCTAAGTTGCTTTCACCATGCAGTCACCAACAGATGGTCAGCCATTCTCCTTCAGGATTTTTTGGTAGAAAGCAGAATTCATGCTTCCATTTATCACAGCAAGTCTTACAGGTGATGAAGCAGACAAATTGCCGCAGAGCATCACACTACCACCACCATAATTTACTGCTGCTATGATGTTCTTCTGTTGCTATGAGGTATTACTTTTACATCAGATGTAACGGGACACACACCTTCCAAAAAGTTCAACTTTTGTCTGGTCAGACCACAGAGTATTTTTCCCTAAAGGTCTTGTAGATCAATATGTTTTCTGGCAAAATTGAGATGAACCTTAATGTTCTTTTTGTTCAGCAGTGGCTTTGGTCTCGGAACTCTGCCATGTAGGACGTTTGTGCCCAGCGTGTTTTTATGGTGGAGTCATGAACGCCGACCTCAACTGAGGCAAGTGAGACCTGCAGTATTTTGTTGTGGGGTCTTTTGTGACCTCTTGGATGTGTCGTTCTGCACTCTTGGGGTTGGCCGGCCACTCCATGGAAGGTTCACCACTGTTCCATGTTTTTGCCATTTGTGGATAATGTTCTAAAGCTGTAGAAATGGCTTTTGAACATTTTCCAGAGTGATAGATCTCAATCTCGGTGGGGGGGGGGGGTGGCAATCACTTTTCCCACACAGGACCATGTAGGTTTGAATTTTTTTGTCCCTTAATAATAAAAAGTTGTATTTAAAAACGGCATTTTGTGTTCAGTTGTGTTGTAATTGACTAATATTTAAATTTTTTATCTGAAACATGTAAAAGTGACATAAGAAAAGGGGTAAACACTTTCACACCACTGTATATTTTGTCAATGCACATACTAAAAGGTTCGTCCAGTCTTTGTTTCGACAGAAGCAGATGAAGATTCTCCATTTAGGTCAGGATCAAGCAAAACATCCAGCCTCATTTTACACACTCCGAATGCTTCAAGTGTCTATGGACTGACCCCCCCTGGCAAACGCTAATGACAATAGTGTGGTAGGCCACAAAAATAGCTCTTTGTGAGGCTAGATTAGGGGGTCCGAGCCACATGGCTCCTGCGGTCTGAGGGTAAAAACCAGTCATGGTTCAGGAACCTGATAAGTGAGTGATTGAGAAGGGGTGGGAAAGTCACGCTTTAATCTGAAACAACTCTTCCTTTGGACCGAGGAGTCCCCACATCCCTGCCCGGTGAAGGAACAAAGCAGATGGCAGACTGGACCGACTTACAAATATGTGGACACATGCAGCCACGTGGCAGAGGGGCCGCAGCAATGCAATCTGTCATCTTAGGCGGCCATTTACAGCACCTGACCATCGCCGCCCTAACCAAGGGCCTGACTCGAGTCAAACCTGGTGCCGAGTGACGCGCGGTCCAACAGACGCCCGAGGAGTGTGCCGCTGACACGCGACACCCGAGCTGAAGGGCCCGGGCTTCAGAAGCGAGGACGGATGAGATGCACGCCACTTGATGAAAAAGGCGCTGGTTGAAAGGCGTGTTTACTCGTCTTTTAAAGGGGGTGGCTGTCAGCCTCACAATTATCGAGGAACCCCCTCGACACTTGCAGTCGCATGACACAGACGCACAGGAGCCCGTGCTCAGTCCGCCCTTCATCACCTCTATGTCCTGAAGCACACACTAATGTACGTAAAGATGTTAGGATCCTCTAGCACACGTCGAACTCAAGGTCCGCCATGTCTTTTGATGCAGCCCGTGGAATTAGACCTCATTAAAAGAACTTGCTTATGATGAGCAGCACAACAAAGTCAAAATGCTGTCTATTGCATGTTTATAGCTTCCTTCGTTGCCCTACTTTTGGTGCTCTGACCATTTTTGTGGACTTACATGCACAAATGCCAAGAATAGCCCAATTTGCAATATTAAAGCATCCTTTAAAATACTCCTGGATCCAGACGGTGCTCCGGATCACCCCAAAAATGTCATCACTTTTTCCATATCCCATTTCCGACAATTCCTGAAAATGTCATCTAAATCTATTCAGGACTTTAAGTTATTATGAACACAACAAATAAACAGAAAAACGGCGGCAAAAACACAACCTCCTTGGCTGAGGTAACTAACAAACATGCCAAAGCAACCACATTTCAAAAAGTAATATCAGAATAAAGTCAAAATTTTACGTGAATAAGGTCATATTGTAATAAGAAAAAAGTCACTATTTTAATATAATTATAATCATATAATTAAAAAAAATTTATTTTAGTAACCTTGAGTTGAAATATTAAACAAAAGTTTTCTTTTTAAGTCAAAATATTATGGAAATAAAATCATAATATTATGGGAATAATAATTATAATCTAACAAAAAAGTTGCTTTTTTACAAGAACTAAGTCATACTATGACAAAGAAAGTTAGTGTCATTTTAGTAGCTTTCAGTTGTAATATAAAAACAAAAAAGGTTTTCTTTTTAAGTCGTAATATTATGTGAAACAAACAAAACAAAATAAAGTTGTAGTTTCTGGAATATCGTGTTGGGCAAAAGTTTGGATATTGTGGGAATAACATAATATTATGGGAGTGAAGTCAAAACATTATGACACTAACGTCAAAAAATGGGAATTATGTCATAATGTTATGAGAATAATGTCCTAATCTAACAAGAAAAAAGTAGCTATTTTACAAGAACTAAGTCATATTATAAGGAAAAGTAGTCATTTTAGTAGCTTCCAGTTGAAATTTTAAAGAGAAAAAAAAAGTTTTTTATGTCATAATATTTTGAGAAACAAATGAAAAAAAATAAAGTTGTAGTTTCTTGAAATTGGGTTGTCAAAAGTTCTGATATTATGGGAATAAAGTCAAAATATTGGGTATAAAATCATAAGATTGAGAGAAGAAAACATGAATATTAAGTAGGGAGTATGCTTTACAAAATATCAAAGTTTCATATGTGGCCTCCGCTAGAAAAGGTTTGGACACCCCCCGTCGAGGTCAATAGATCATAACTCCACCACTCGAAAGCGCTTAAACGGTACAAATGATACTCCACAAAATATCACCAGTCCTGTCATTAAATCCAGAACCAACACAGCTCACTACATTAGTTCCCGCTGGACTCCATATTGGCTACAAACGACAACAGCGAATGCTCACGCACACGGATGACTTTCAGGGTTTGTCTTTGAGAAGACGCACACAAGCGTACCGCACATACCAGCTTAGAGCCTGCTTACGGCGCGGCAAGTCTGTACTCAGGAATGATGCGTGCACACATGCGCACACACGCGCCTCTTTGAAAGTGATACATGGAAGTGGCGGCCAACAAGCGCCACTACAGATCCCCTTGGAGGGCCAGAGAGGATGCCCGGCTGGTTAGGGTCGTAATAAGCGTGTGCACACACACACTAACATACGCACAATGCCTATGTCCTCTCGACATGCGGCTAACTGCAATTAAGCTCATTTTTGTGCGCATACACACTTGTTTGCCATCTAGCCTCCTTCTGTCTGTGTTTTCTCATAATCACCCAGTCGGTCAGCAGTATTCAGCCATAACAACACAGTTTTGATTCCTATCGTCACCATGGTAACCAAGTGGAATTGGATAATACACTGCAATGCTTTCCTCACGCGATCGCACTCGAAAGTGGAGCTGCGCAAAAAAAAAGGATATGGTTGGGTGGCAGGAAGTTCCAGCTGAGCACCTGATTGGCCAGGGCCAGGTAGCGCTGGAAGACGGACGACATTTGGGCGCTGAGGTTCTCTCGGCGGCCGAATTCTTGAAGCACCTCCATGGTCAGTATGAAGATCTGGCGAAGGCCCTCCTCCTGATGGACAAAACGACAGTTTGTGGATATTCATTGCTGATTTGGGCTATAAAGTGTCAACAGCAACAGAATTACTGTAGCTTTGAGTAGTCATCATCACTCTGTCCACGCGTCCCTAAGACAAAAATCGTATGAATGTCGCAAACAGCTAATTTTCTCTGAAGATATCCACTATATCGGGTAATAGGAGTGTAATAGTGACTATAGGGGTGTTGTTATTAGAGTCCTCTAGACATAGAATATCTATTTAAAAAAAACGCAAGTAGAAGGGCGTAAACAGGTTTTTATTATATTATTTATAAATAAGGAATCATACTTTGTGGAAGATCATTTACGGTGATCATTACTGGAACCAATTAACTGCCAAAAAAGGGATTACTACAGGTACATATAAGTACACAATATTTCACATACAGAGCTAGAACTAGAAATACATAATTGTAGATACACAATGTGTATCCCACAGGGTATGTTGCAGTTATTTTTGTTCACGCCAATGTACAATACAATTAAAGAATAAGGGTTGTAAGTGCGCCACCAGGTGGCGATGTTAATGAGTTACAAATAGATTTTCTGAATGGGATAGAAAATGGATGGATGGATGGATGGATTTGGATCAAAATGTTAGTTTTGGCTAATGCTTTAAAACAAACCAAAGCTGCAGTTATTTGGGCCTCTAACGGCCAAATTCTGTCCCGCAAAGAGCTACCTTAGGCTTTCTCCCTGTCAAGTTGCACAAAAGGCTGGTTAAAGGATGTTTTTGATGGCACAGAATGAGTAAAATAGACTTTCAAAACCTGGAAGAGGCGCTTGCAGCTGCCATGAAACTCCATGCTGAGTCCAATGCTGCTGGTCTTACTGGAGCTGGAGAACTCGCTGAGCAGCGCCGTCAGGATGGAGCACGCCAAAGTTTGCTGCAGACACAAAATTAAGAGTCAACATCGGAAAACCACCGATATGTTAACATTATTCGCTGTCTTTAGAATAGACTAATATCTACTGGTCGTCATCTCAGTTCAATTATTCAATTGAACTGCCTGGAATGAATTTAGTTCAAAGTACAATTACATGTAATTTAAAAATTCAATGTAATAAATTGAAGTAATAAATACTGCTCATGAGTTCAAGTGTAAAATGTATAGATCTTAAATTTTCTTTCATCGGACCAAAAGACACAGTGACAGCCTTATGAGGTACCGCCACCTGCTGGACACCAGTATTAACAAGTGGGTTCTGGTGAGAAACTTAGCATACAGTGCTCTTCCCTTACCACTGCTGGGTTGCCGCTGCTGATGAGTTGGCCGACCTCGTGAAAGATGCTCTTGCAGCTGATGGTTTTGTCCAGAGAGCCCCGCTTGACAATGACGGCCACAGCCAACAACATCTGCTCGCGCACATACTTTTGCAAGCTGCATAAAAGGCCAAAAATAAAGACGAGGTGACAAAGTTAACTTAATTATGTTATATATTTAAGCAAACATATCACTGTGAAAAGTTGTTTATGTAACATGCATAATGCTTTGCAGCCTTGTCGCTATCATGGAATAGTGCTTAGAAGACATTATGTAAACAAGTCATGCCTTGCTCTATTCTGTTGCAACTTTGTCACTGGGGTCATTCCTCCTTGTTTTGTGTAGGGGGGAAAGAGCATCTCTTCTTAAAAATGCATTTACTGTGAGGGAAAGAAATATTTGAACCCCAGCTGATTTTGTAAGTTTGCCCACTAACAAAGAAATGATAAGTCTATAATTTCAATGGTAGGTTTATTTGAACACAGAGACAACAATGACAAAAAAATCCAGAAAAATGCGTTTCAAAAAGAGTTATAAATTAATTTGCAGTTCCATGTATGAAATAAGTATTTGATCCCCTATCCGTCAGCAATATCTCTAGCTTCCAGGTGGATCTTATACAGGTAACGAGCTGACATTGGCAGCCCTCTCAGCTCGTTACCTGTACAAAAGAGACCTGTCCACAGAAGCAATCAATCAATCCAGATGCCATACTCTGCACAATAGCCAAGACCAAAGAGCTTTACAAGGACGTCAAGGAAGAGATAGTGGACCTACACTAGGCTGGAATGGGCTACAAGACCATCGCCAAGCAGCTGGGTGAGAAGGTGACAACAGTTGCTGCAATTCTTCGCAAATGGAAGAAACATAAATTAACTGCCAATCTCCCTCGGTCTGGAGCTCCATGCAAGATCCCACCTCGTGGAGTTTCAATGATAATGAGAACGGTGAGGAATCAGCCCACAAGCACTCGGGAGGAACTTGTCAATGATCTCAAGTCAGCTGGGACCATAGTCACCACAAAAACAGTTGGTAACACACTACGCCGTGAAGGACTGAAATCCTGCTGTGTCCGCAAGGTCCCCCTGCTCAAGAAAGTCCATCTACAGGCCCGTTTGAAGTTTGACACTGAACATCCGACTGATTCCGAGGAAGACTGGGTGAAAGTGTTGTTGTCAGATGAGACCAAAATTTAATTCTTTGGCATCAACTTGCCGTGTTTGGAGGAGGAGGAATGCTGCCTATGACTCCAAAAACACAGTCCCCACCGTCAAATATGAAGGTGGAAACATTATGCTTTGGGGGTGTTTTTCTGCCAAGGGGACAGGACAATCGCACCGCATCAAAGGGAGGATGGATGGGGACATGTACCGTCAAGTGTTGGGTGAGAACCTCCTTCCCTCAGTCAGGGCATTGAAAATGGGTCGTGGTTGGGTATTCCAGCATGACAATGATCCAAAACACACGGCCAAGCCAACAAAAGATTGGCTCAAGAAGAAGCATATTAAGGTCATGGAGTGGCCTACTCAGTCTCCAGACCTTAATCCCATAGAATATCTGGGGAGGGAGCTGAAGGTTAGAGTTGCCAAACATCAGCCACGAAACATGAATGACTTGGAGAGGATCTGCAAAGAGGAGTGGGCCAAAATCCCCCCTGAGATGTGTGCAAACCTTGTGGCCAACTACAAGAAACGGCTGACCTCTGTGATTGCCAACAAAGGTTTTGCCACCAAGTACTGAAGCACGTTTTTCAAAGGGATCAAATACTTATTTCCTTAATGGAAATGCAAATTAATTTATAACTCTTTTTGAAACGCATTTTTCTGGATTTTTTTTGTCACTGTTGTCTCTCAGTGTTCAAATAAACCTACCATTGAAATTATAGACTGGTCATTTCTTTGTTAGTGTGCAAACTTACAAAATCAGCAGCGGTTCAAATAGTTTTTTCCCCTCACTGTATAGCACACTTTCAAGCCAAATGCTTAATGTAAAAGGTGTTCCTTCATACCGGTCATCAGTGAAGTGATCACTGCGAAGAACAGAATGCGATGCGAGCATCCATCTGTGTCTCAATCTCTACACTTGCTTTGTCCGTTTTTGTCTTAATTCCACAATTTGGAAAAGACAGCAAAATTACAGTTTCACTCGGATACTGTCAACATCTAGCAGCAACGCATAATTTTGGCATGACTACTATTTTGATAAAAACTACACTCAACCAAGATGATGGTCTACCTCTAGAAGCGTTTGTGAACTCTGCTTTTGCCGAGAGGCGTCACCCGATGGCGTGACTGCGAGAGCTAGCTCGTCATCCCTGGCGCCATGAAAAATACATGTATTTTTGGCAAATTTACCATTTGCTTCCAAAAATCAAACAATGTACAGTATAACATAATTGCAAACAATATAGAAAACATTTAAGCAAAGTTGATGAATCATGTCAGGTACCCTTTAAGCACACTGACATGGCAACACATAGAAGCTGAAATCTGATTGGACAAAAAAAAAAATCAAACATACATACTACTGGAAGCAGTGCAGCTAAGAAACATGCTACCCAAAGAAGGTAAGACTGTTGGAAATAAATAAATACTATTAACAACAATACGCACGTACCTCCATGGTCTAATATCAAGTTACACATATTCCATTTTTAGTCTGCATGTTTCAACATTTTTCCTAACTGATATGACACTTAAGTTGCCCATAAACTGTTTTGTGGGTTCTCAAACTTTACAGATGAGGCCCGTGGTCTGCCAGAGAATAAAGAGGGATTACCAGAGGAATCAGACCACTCAAGGTACACTTTTCTTAAAAAACCAAAATAAAGTAACTAATCTAGCAAAGAAATTGCAAAAGGGTGCGATATCAAAGTGGTTTAAAGTGGCATATTTCGTCGATTTATTAAGTTGCGTTGGCGGCGTCATGGCCTTTTTTCACTTTTGCATCAAAACTGTGGTGCGTTCAAGGACTACTGAACAAAGTGTGACATTTTAATCTACGTAAATCCAAACATGCAGGCTTGCTGACAGAGATTGCAAGGCAGCGCACTTTTCACTCTTCTCAATGAGCAGTGGGTGCCCAACAATTGTGCTAAATAGTCAATGAAAAAAACAACCGCCGAGGAATAGATTGCATCCCTCTGGGAAACTTGGATCTTTGTTATTTATGTTTAAGTGGTCTTGAACGCAGCATGAGCTTCCTTTGTAATTACTTGGGTCTCTGCAGGACGTAGGTGAGGAGGAACGCCCGCAGGGACTCGATGCTGGTCTTCTCCAGCAGGACCCACTCACGCACCACCGCCTCCATGATGGCGGTGGCCGCCTGGAACAGCACGTAGTCCACCTTGCTGGTCTCTGCAACCACACCAGCGCGCTTACAAGACAATCTTTTTTGTTTCTTGTATATTTAATAAGACACGTCCTCCGAGATCATGTTGTCAACAATATTTGGTCCGCAGCGTTACAAAGCTTGCATGTTTCAGGACTTACCCAAAATGTGCTTGCAAATGGCAAAGGGGGATTTGGACTTGCGGAAGGAGAGAAAGACGTGCTCAGCATGCTGCCGCTGTTCTGTACTGACCATGGACGGGGGTGCCTGGAAGACAAACAAGGCAAAGACTGCCATTAGCGATGAACCGCGGCTTCCCGATGACTGCGGCAGCACTCGTGTGGGGTTCCTATCTGGGTACTCGCTCCTGTTGCCATATACTGACACAATCGTGGCTGTTGTTTTGAGAGTATACTGTTATGCAAGCTGCACACTGATATTCTAGGGGCTGAAATGTGACGGGTTGGCTCACTAGCGGCTAGGCTAATGGTTAGTTAGCAAGGTAGGGTGAAGGTGCTTGCTTGGGTTGCTGGGTTATGCAGAAACCCCATCGTTAGGCTGGGAGAGCTAACTGCTGAGCTGGGGATGGTGCTAGCTGCTACACTCGGTTAAGGTTGTTGTTGTTTTAGCTTCTAATGGCGGGGTTTGCGACTCATTCAAGCTATGAAAAAGTACTAGTTAAGTTTGTGGTGGCTAGTTGGTGTAAGTTCGGAGATGAGCTAGCAATTTCAGCACCAAAGAGCAAAGTTTCTCTAAGTAATCCCAGCATGGAAGGCTTTTAGTAGGGGAGAGGAGGACACATGGAGTCCACAAATATGGCAAAATTAGAAGACGAAGGAGGCTGTGGCGCCACGCATCGTTCACGTTCCTCGGATAGAAAGTGTCCACTTTTCTACACCAAACGCCGACAGGAGCGAACACCGGACACACTCCATGCCCACCCCGTCCGAGATGAGCTAACGGCCCGGTAGCCGAGCCCCCAAGGTGCCGCCCGATATGACGGGAAAGTCTCACCATTAAAACTTTGGCAGCGCTTTCCAGCTGTGTGATCACTTCTGGTGCACTCAGCGCCGCCATCATGGTACCTCCATAATGACGTCACGTGCAATGCATTGCGGGTAGCGGAGGGCGCCACTTCTTTCTTTCTCTCTCTTTCTCTCTCTCTCTCTCTCTCTCTCTCTCTCTCTCTCACAAGCGCACGAGGTCACTAACAAATATGATATGTTTTTTTTTCATTGATAACAATTTTATTTTTCATTGTACTTTATTCACATTTGGACTTCCTTTTTATTTTAATTCTTTTGCACTTATTGTTTTATTTATTTATTCTCAAAAAGGTTTCATCAACCTAGACGTGTTTTTTTATAAATGTAATTACTAAATTATTGTTTGTAATTATGTAATTATTGTTATTACACATAAGTATAGTAATGATAAGTTATGTGGCGATTAGGTACTTTACTTCCTGTCTCATCAAGACATCTAGTGACCAATGTAGAATAGAATACTACATACTGTATCACGTCTTTGAATGCCTTACATTTGTATTTTAGTTCATTTAGCCATTTTTTAAACTTGAAAATGCTGAAAGAAAAAAATAGGTACAATTTGCTTAAATATACATGTTTCTACTAACAATAGACCACAGTCAAAGACAAAACAGTTCATTCATTGATATACTTTAGAAAAAAGTAATATATTGAAGCCGCAAAATTATTTGAGAAATTACTGTATAATGTTTTTAATATTACTATGTCATATCTGCTGCAATGTATATGATGAGTGTGAATCATGGCTATTAGAGCGGGGGGTGGGGGGGCTCTGACGAGGGCTGATTGAGGAATGCAACATCTCCGTATAGCGGTTTGGCGTTTGACGCCCCTGCACAACCCGAAGCTCTGTTGTTCCATTGAAGAACAGTGATCCCCATCCACTGTGGTGTGTGAAAAACATCTCAGGTGGTTCCACGGTCAAGAGACTAAACATTTTTAATCACCTGCAGCATTTAAAGGCAGACATTGTCTTACTACAAGAAACACATCTAACAAACACATCTATAGATGCACTTTACACAACACACTTTCCACATGTATACTCAGCCTGTTTCAACTCAAGGCAGAGAGGGGTAGCAATTCTCATCAACAAAAAATTAAACTTTCGCATTGATAACATACTTACAGACCCGCAGGGCAGATT
>QODF01002072.1:401319-475660 GCA_024372805.1 Oostethus manadensis | reverse complement strand
AAAAAAAAAAAAAAAAAAAAAAAAAAAAAAAAAAAAAGAAAAACATCTCAGGTGGTATCTCCTTGTCATGTAAGGAGCGTCAAGGGAAAAGAAAACTTCCTTCCACCTCACAATGTCTCGTGTTTGGTGCTCTCCTGTAAATTCCAAACATCCAATTTTGTGACGTTGTAGGAAACCATTTTTCCTCATAAAAGCCTACACTGACAAATGGTCTAGTGATAGTGATTGGACTGCACTCGGTACCAGTGACGACCTTGATTTGGGCCGTGTATGGTCCCGTGTCACGACAGGGCATTTGTTTGGGTCTACCATTGGATGTCTGTTTGGTTCCATGTGCCTCAGGATGTTTAAATAAGTTTCAATCACCATATGATGCACCTGCCATAAATATTGTGGTTTGTGTCTGCAATAAAGGTTTACATAAATATACTGTATATATTTACATTAAGGCATACATATTTGGTTACATAAAAAATGAGATAATTTAGATCGCTATAATGTTAACATATGTTTTACTGCTGATCATTCCCGGTGACTAGCTAGCAGCAGTGCTAGGTCTTCAGCTATTGTCACGTTGATTAAACCCCTAAATAGCTGTCCTCGGCTATGCCTGCTGTTAAATAGCCACTCTATCCAAATCTTAGCTCGCAGGTCAAAGTACAAAAAATTCAGTTGAGGGACGGCTCGCATTTAAAAAAATATGCTCTTTAGTTGCCAAGATGCAGTTGCATAAATGACAATTAAAAATGCTGGCAGTGCTTCAGTACCTTCTCGCAGCTCGCTTCTCTCTGGCAAGTCGACGTAGTCGATGACGTTTAAATTACAGCGACAGTAAATACAAATAACTGGTCTTGTTGCGAAGGCCATCTGCCAGGGCTTTCAAGTTAAATTTACCAAACAAAATACTTTTTTTTCTCCATTTCTGCTCAGTATTTGTTCCCGCTTGTGGTTCCATTGTCAGCTTTTTCCTCAAACTACGGTGTGGGCCGAGGGTCAAACAGGATGTGTGCACTTTAAACGCACGTCAAAAAATAGTGCCATTAAAGGAAACTTCCATTAACACGTTAACTTTGACATTTCTAGTTACAAGTTTGATTTTTTTTTTCCCCCATTGACCTACTAAATCAATAATGAGTTCACATATTTGATCAATTATTTCATTTGCAACATATCATTTGTGAATGTCCACGAAAATAAAGCAGAGTGTGAGATGGTTAATTTAATTTATACATACATTTTACACACAAAGACAGTGACATCCCCTTAACAAATGTCTCCATTTATACATGAGTGGAAAAAAGGACATAGCCGTCCACATAACATCATCAATTTGAGAATAATAATAATAATGTAATACTGTGTAGACATTTGGACATTAGCACACAGGTAATGGAAAAATACAAGGTGGGTGGGAAGGAAGATACAAAAAATATGTATATCTGTATAAATATAAATTCAAGATTAACACAACAGTATTATACATTATGGAGCTCAAACACAGACTCCTTAGGGGGCAAAGATACAAACAAAATAAAGAGGGATATAAAAAAAACAGACAAAATCAGACAGAAGTCAGTCAATGATTGTCAGTCATCACTTTATAACCCCAAAAAACAAAACAAGCATTCGCTCTATGACTACAAAGCTTTTTGTTGTTTGGAGATGTCTGTCTGGTGTACATACAGTATATCTTTTTTTATTTTTTTGGGGTCAGAAATAGGGGTGCAGTGAGTTGCTAATGCACCCTTAAAAAACTGCACTTTTTGGGAATTTTGCTAGTCTCTCTATTTTGTGTCCGATCTAAAGATATAAAAACAGCTAAAAAGATGCAGCAAGTAATGGGATGCACCTACAAACCAAACAACATCCTGTGACCTGCATATTGACCAAGCCACAGCGACATCGTTAGTATTATTATTGTTATTAACATTGTTACTCCCAAGAACTACGAACATGGCATAGTGACACCTCGCCACACCACACCAGCTTGCTGGGCAGAATTCCAAGAAAAGTGCAGTTTTCTTTTTAAGGCCAATTATTACACTTCAAGGAAACTTGGTTGGTACCTTTTCCACCGCCCAGAGATGTGTTTTTGGTGCGTACGAGACCCAAAATGGTGAATATTTTGCTATATTTATTTATTTTTATTTTTATTTATTATTTGTAATAGTCGGCCACGAGCGAAGAAAACAAGAACAAGTGCAGCTCACTTTATAACACAAGGCACATTTACCAGAAATACATTGTCGGGCACAACCATAACGTTAGAAAACAATGAAAACACGCGCCTTTGCCATCATTCTGCCAGTCAAACATCAGGGCTTAGTCTTGACGACTGACCAAAAGGTTCCGTTGGAGCACTTGGTGTCTGTGGATTGTCAACAACGAGAAATTATGATGTAGAAAACAACCAGCGCAAAAGACTGGAGATGTTTTCTACAAAGAACAGAGTATTAGGGCCACACTAAAAAGAAATAGAAATAAATAAATAATTACTGGGACAAAAAGTCTAATCAATTTTGTAAAAAATATGACAAAAATGTCGTAGAAAAAAATAAACTACGACAACTAATTTTGATAATTGCGACTAAACAATGGGAAGTGACCAGAAATACGTTGGAATCTGGTGAGAGTAAAGACGTAAAGCTGCCAGAGCAAAGTCTTAATGTTCCAAGAACTCAGTTGTAATATTTGGCAAATAAAGTCGTGATTTACAAGAACAATGTTCTGCAGAAAGTGGTTACATTACGACAAAGTTACAATAAATAAATAAAATGACAATTACATTGGAATCTGGCAAGAATAAAGTCCTGAAATTTGCAGATCAAAGTCTTAATGTGACAAGTTTTGAGTTGTAATGTTACGCGATCAAAGTCGGAGTATTGCACAGAAAATGGTATCACTTTTAAGACTAAAGGCTTTTACCGTTACGACAACAAAGTTATAAATTACAAGAAAATTTAAACGACGAGAACAAAATTAGACAAATGACAAAAATGACGTGGGAATATGGCAAGAATAAAGTCGTAAAGTTACCAGGTCAAAGTGTTATTGTTACACGGTCAAGTAATAAGCAAATAGTCGTGATTTGCAAAAACCGAGAAGCGCGGAAAGAAAATTACGACAAGAGACTTTTATCATTATAAATAACAAGGTGGTAACTTATGAGGGAAAAAATGCTAACATTTTCAAGATGAACGTTTTAAAAGTGCGCTGATAAAGTCCTAAAATTACGAGAAAAAAATTCCAAGAACTATGTCGGAGTCTGGCAAGAATAAAGTTGTAAAGTTGCCAGACCAGAGTCGTAATGTGACAGTTTTTGATTTGGTACGTGAATAAAGTCGTGACTTACGAAAACAAGAGAAAAAGTTAAATTGCAAGAATTACATCAGAATATGGCAAAAATAAAGCAATAGTTACCAGATCAAATTCTTAATGTAACAAGTTTTCATTTGTAATGTTTTGCAAATAAAGTCGGAATATTGCGCAGAAAACGGTATTATCATGACAAAAGACTTTTCCTGTTACGACAAGTTGTAAATTACAAGACAATTTATGATGGAATGTTTAATACTGCGTCGCTTCTTAAAACGACAAGAACAAACTTAGAAAAATGACAAGAATGACACCGGAATACGGCAAGAAGGAAGTCGTAAAGTTACCAGATCAAAGTCTTATGCCCTGTCCACACGTAGGCGGGTATCTCATAAAACAAAGTTATTTTTAAACGATCCGGCCTATCATCCTCACGAGCCCGCAGATATACGGCTCTAAAAACGAAGGTTTTCAAAACCTCCGGCCAAAGTGTGGATTTGGAGAAAACTGCAGTTATACGTTCGGGTAATAACCGGAGTTTTGCGTTTCCAACGTATGCGGTGACCTCACACACCTGACCCGTATTTACATCAGAAACAACATGGATGCCCTCAGAACTGACGATATTATTTTGCTTTGTATTCTAAAACGTTTAGAAGTATTCCTCCTTCCTTGTCAGTCCACACGAACGAGTTTTATTTTTTGCCGAAGTGATGGGGTGACAGAGGATGATTCTGTTTGGATAGAATTTTAGTAACTATTGTCACCTACAGGTTTGGCATGCTTATGACTCTGGTTCCCAATGCATTTATCCGGTTACACGAGGATGCGTGTATTTTTAAATACGAGGTCGTGTGGACACCATTTTTTCAGAAACAGAGAGGGAGAAATATGCGGTTTTAAAAGACCCTGCACGTGTGGACAAGGTCTTAATGTTATCGGAGTTAGTAAATCAAGTCACTACATGAATAAAGCCGAAGTTATGTAATGAAAATGACCAAAAAAGGCGCCGTGTTACGGGACAAAAGTTGCGAGGTTGCAGGTGAAAAACATACAGTATGTTAAGGTAAGGATGTTTGTCGTATTACAGGGTCAAGGTCAAAATGTTACATGACCAAAGCCTGAATAGAAAGAAAAAGTCGGTAAGCAAGGGGAATAAAGTCGGAATATCAGAAAAAGTCACATTACTCCAAGAAAAGCATTTTTCAGAACTCTGTCATAATGTCAAAATGTTGATTTTGGGTGCGGCCCTAGTACACCGTCCCGGTTTGCGCCTCCTTACTCCAAACCGGTGCTCTTCTCCGGTGAATAAACACAAACTCTCCACCTGGCAAACAAGCCAAAAAGCCTTTCATTCTTCTTTCTAACTGCAAATCTCGCCTCGCGCCGCTTTTCCAAATCCTCCGTGCCGCCTCTCCGAGGAGACCTTCGCCAGGCTGCGTTCAGGACCAGCCTGGACGCAGGACGGGAAGACTCGTCGTCAGCCATCGACTGTCCACATACATCATCATCATCGGCATCGACATTCATCACGTTCAAGTGGCGACAAAACACTTCTAATGGGTCATGTAATTAATAACAATAATAAGCAGCACGTGGTAACTGAAAGGAGAAAATAGACATACGTATTTATATATACAGTATATGTATAATATAGCAATATATTTGTACATGGCACATCTCAATAATTTGAAAGGGATCGTAAGGTTTTAAAAAAGGCACAAACATTTTTTATTGCACTTAATCACATGAGCGTGGGCTTTTTTTTTCTTCCCCCAGTCATTTTTTTCCGCCGACGTCGGGCTAAAACCCAGCGGAGGACTTCAGGAAAGCCAGCGGGATCTAAATCTCCCGCGTTTCCCGCCTGCTATGCAAAAGGAGGGGGGCTAAAACACAACGTCAGATTCAGTTTGGTGGCAACTCATTCTCGACTACGCGAGTCACTTTAAAGAAGGGACTTGCTAGCTCAGTCTGCCCGTGGCGTGGAATTATTATCATTATTGCCACCTTTGGATTGTAAAGCAAGGAGTATTCCCTTACTTGTGTGGTTGCCAGCATTACTTCATTGGATTCTTATTTTTGACTTTATTACTTGTTGGTAGTAGAAGAGCCCGTTATGTTACCTGACTTGCTCAGAATTTTTTATGACTCTTTTGTAGATAGATATTGCTTAAAATAAAAATGTTCCTTGTTTGTGGCAGTTAATTGGTTCCAGACCTCACCACAAAGTAGGATTCAACATTAATAAACAGAATACTTTTGTAGTTAGAGCATAGAAAATCTGTTTACCACCTTCTAAATATAGTTTTTAACATTATTAGAGCCCTCTGGACATGAGAGAACACCCCTATAACACCCCATTTACACTATTATTAGCCAATATAATAGATATAGATGTAATAACAGGAAATAAGCCAAAAATAAACTTTAGCATTGGGAGAGTTTCCTTGCTCTTCTTTATTTACTTCCTGTTCTTGCTATGTCTTTTTGTCTCATCAGCGGAATGCAGTGGTTCTCAGTTATTTTCTGTCACGCCCTCCCTAGGGGCCAGAAATGTTGCCGTGCCCCCACATTTGAAATACTATTGACCACTGATAATATCTATTTATTTATCTGTACTGTACAAACTGAACTTGAAACTGAAACCGGGAAAATGCAACAAAATGGAGAACTGTGGAGTGTTTTCAAGAGTCAAATGGCATGTTGACTAAGATCAATTTGGACATACTGGCAGGTTTACACTAACACTGAAAGTACTCCCTGCCTCTCGCGTCCCCCCTGACTGTTCACCGCGCCACCCCACCCCACTACTTGAGAAACACTGCCGTAATGTAACCAGGGTGATTTAGCCCAGTTTAATATTAGTATCTGTGCATCACGGTTCAAGTGCACAACATCTCATGCTCAGTGCAGACCTACCGTAGTCTCCAGGAATAAAAGAATTTAGAGCCAGATTGCCACCATTAAATCTTGAGCTGAAAACTCTCAAAGTTTCAGAACTTGATTAGGGAGCCACGTTAGCGAGCTGAACCGTGCATTACCACAGATAATCGATATCCGGGTGAGTTCAGTACTAAGACGCCCAAATGTGTAAGACACACGTTAGCCACATTAGTTGATTAGCAGTAAGGGTAAAAAAAAAAACAGCTGGGATAACAAACTGAGAATGATAGAACTGTTTTTTACTGCAACATGTAGGTTAAGACACACTGAAACTCCCTTTGTGGGTCCTTAAAGTATGTAATTAATATGTGTTACAATTGTGACTGAAAAAGCTGAATAGTTACGTTAAAGTGCACCGTGCATTGTAAGACAAGAGCAAAGATACATTTAATTCCATAGTCCACGCATGTTAATGCTGAATTCACGTTCAATGCTGATGTTAATTTGGTAATGTAAAATGCATTTTTTGTAATACGGTAAATGAAACACTTTAAATAAGCTTTGTAGAGCAGCTGTTGTGCCAATGAGGATCCCAATGGACATTTAGGACTCTGATTGGAGCATTTACGAAAGTTTTGAGTATTAATTGTACTGCACATCTGTGTAGGCTGTTTTTTGTAGAGGTCTTCTGTGCATGTGGATTGCAGCCTTCATCCACCACCTCATCTGCTTCCTCCATCAATTGTCTCATCTCAATCATCTATTTACGCTTCAGCTTCACGTCGCCGGTTGTCACCTGGGCTCATTCTACAGAACAATCCTTTTGAAAGGGTGGTAGGACTTTGTATGGGTGGACTCATTTTATTTTCTTTGTTTGGTGGCCATAATTCATTTGTACAGTGAACTTAAATGTTGTATTCATCTAAATAACATATTTCTTTCCTTGATTATCTGATGTGCATGGTTAGACCAGGTGTGCTACAAAAAGGTCAAATTACTAAAAATACATCATCTGAAACAGGCAAGGTTTGTTTGTGTGTGCATTATTTGGGGTGGATATTTCAACAGTTAGGTAAACACCAGCCAAATTCCTCCTACACCTAGATAGTAGATAGCCCCAGGTTTTAGCGAGATATTGTCACGGTTATTAAAGTACAGGTGCCACGGTGGAGTTACAGTAACATCACTGACACCTAGTGACCAGTGTGGAATCCTACTGTACATAGCATTACCACATTTTTTAATGTGTCCTCTGAACGCCTTACACAGCCATGCCTTGCATGTTTGCAATGTGTTTTTTTTTTTTTACTGAATAATTGATTGCTGTTTCATGTTGACTGTGGCATATTATTAGTTAATACAATATTGAAAGATAAAGGTATATGTAGTTTTTGAACCACTAGGCATCCTGATTGAGACATGATGTTAGATTACAGTCACACTGTATAGATTCAGCCATGGCAAAATAAGTTCTCCTCCCATTCAATGTGGAAGTGGTAAGTTTTTGGCTTCTTTGTCCTTCCTCATTCCATTTTAAACCCGTATGTTTTTGGCTTCTTTGTCCTTCCTCACTCTGTTTTAAAACCTTTCTTAAATTTACAATACTGTACATAACTTGGAGGGTAACTAGTTAGCTCCCTAGCTAATGTTTAAATCCATGGCCGTCTCTTGTGTCTCCTGCAGTGATCCAGTAGCCTGCGCATTACATTTGAGCAAGGTGGTGTAAACAAAGACTAATCAGAGTGCAAAGATGACTATGTGGTGTTATTTTATGTCTGCTTGGCTCTAATAATGGTAAATATTGTATATTAAATCCTACTTTGCGGAAATTCACTTATCACAGTCGGGTCTGGAACCAATTAACCATGATACAAGAGGGATGACTGTATTTGTATTTTACTCAATTTAGGCATTTTTTAATGCTTGAAACTGCATAATTTAGGCCAAAAAACATTTTAAAAATTATATTTATTAATAATGTTTTGAAAAACTGAAAACGTGAAGCGGCGAGAGATCTAACTGTAAATCCAATAGTGCACTGTGAAATGTTGAATCTGTCAGGCCTGTCTCCAGTTGAGCCTTGGAAAATGTTTTTTATGCTTATTATATACAAGCTGTTTATTATAAGTCCTTTAGGTGATGACAGGGCTTTTGTGTGATATTTGAAACGAGCTGTCATAGAAGAAGACCAGCATTAGACGGTGATATGTGTCTCCTGTCTCTTGTTGAGCATTGGAAAATGTAGTTTATGCTTATTATATATCAGTCTTAATAGTCGTATGGGTGGTGACAACATTGTTTTGTACTATTTAAATCCTGCTGTCACATAAGACCAGGGTTAAACTGTGGATGTGTCACTCCTGTCTCTTGTTGAGCCCTGGAAAGTGTACTTTATGCTCTATACTGTATATATCGGCTGTATGTACGTATTTGTCATATTTAGAAGTGTAAAATGAATAATGCAATTTGGAGAATTTTGAGTCGCTTTGGTTCAGTCCCACTCATGTCCTGTTCACATGTTTGATATTTCAGTGTAAAAGCACTCTTTAAAAAAAAAAGTCACTTTGTTGTTTGTTGTTGTTGTTGTTTCAGTCATGCGTAAGACAAGGATAAAAGCGAGAAATGGAAGGAACAACCAAGAGCACATTTTTTGTCACATTCTTACCAGATTCTGCAAGTCAGGCTGATGCTGGATGTGTGGCAGAATGTTGCTTTTTGGTCGCGTGCGGTGGGGGAGTCAGTCACTGCAGAGGAGGTTGGCTGGTCTACACATAGACAGGCTCACATCCCTCCCCAGCCTCCTCCTCTTCCTCATCCTCGTCTACTTCTTCTTCCTCCTCCGGGCCCATGTTGCCGGCGGCCTCCAGAGGTTTTGGGTAGCGGAAGGGGCAGCCGTTGTCGTCGAAGAATCTGCGGAAGGTGAACTCGTAGAAAGCGTGCTCCGGGTGCTTCCCGTGCGGGGAGCATAGAGCGTCCAAAGCGCGGGTGCTGTCGCCGCTGTCGCTCCAGGCGCCCGCCCCGCCCTCTTCCTCCACGGGGTCAAAGTTTGACGTGTCCATCGGGTGGGTGATCTTGGGCCGGTAGGGGGCAGGCTGCTGCCGCAGGTTGCTGGAGAAGTCCACCTTGCTGAAGAAGGGGTGCGCCTTGATCTCGCCGGCACCGTTGGCGCCCAAGCGGTCTTCCGCCGAGCAGCAGAGACGAGCGATGATGTCGACTGCTTCTGGCCTCAGTTTGACCTGCGCCGGCACCTGCAGCGTGCTTTCCCAGTTGATGACCTGTGGACATGGGGTACACAAAATGTCTTATTAGCCCTTTTCACGCAGACATCTTCCAACAGAAGAACGTGTGTTTATTTGCCTGTGCTTATTACACACAATACAGCCAAAGGTAACTCTACACGGAACACATTCGGATAGCGGCAGCCGCAGAATCGCCGCGACATGTAAAGTACTTGAAATGTAAAGTACTCTGGCAAGAGCTAGTGCCAAGGAGATGGCGGAGCTTGAAAAGCCTCCTCCGTATTTGGTTTTCCCAGTCAAATATGTAAAAGGGGCAAAGACACATGGATGAGAGGAAAGCAGTGAGCCGCAATTGTTCCGTAGAGATGGGAAACAGGACTACTAGCTGCAACCAATAATAAACTTTACAGCAAATTAAATAATTGTTCATAAAAAGAAACGCTGCAGACCATGGGGTGACATCTTCAGCCTCTAGCTTTTTTTTTTTTTTAAATTAACCTTGGGTAAGTTGTAAAAATTAAATGAATTTATTATTAATAAGATTTATTAGTAAATATGACAATAATTTACTTTGGAACACAAAACAAAAAACTAATATAGATTATTTTGAACGACTCGTTAACATGAACAAAAGGAACCGAGTCACAGCTGGGAACAGTTATTTTTTTCCCCCATTTACATGGGGAGGAGCGCAGCCCAACATGGTGCTTATTAGATATGCAATCAACCCAAAGACATCCTCAGGGTTTAACTTTTACAGTGCAACATCATGCACCTTAGGACAGTCCACCATGTATGATTTGTTGTTCTGTATGTTGTTCTTCAAATTCATTGCAGCCTGCTTAGTTTTTTAATGTTCATACATGTTCAAGTCATGGTTTACGTACATACACGAAATTTGTACAAAGGGTGATTCAAAATAGTGACATCACAGTCAAAACAAGAGTATTATGGCGCCACCCTGTGGAATATTTACAATGAATCTAGACTTTAAAATATAATCCACACATGTCAAATAAGGCTATATTCAATATTTCAGAATAATTCACATTTGTGGGATATCAAATTTGTGGGATATCTAAATTATTTACCTTCTAGTGATTATTTCCCAGATAGATGGGTGGATGGCGAGAAAAGGCCATTTAATAGAATAGAATGCTTTCCAACCAAGGTTGGCGGTTCAAGTCCTGTGTGTGCATTCATCGTGTGTGAAATGATTTTTGCCTGGAATTTCCCCTTGTGGGACTAGTAAAGGAATATCTTACTTTAACAAGTTAAAGCCGGGCTGGCTTTATAAAATTGTATATAAAAATGAACCAATTGAGGCCGTTTTTTTAAATGGACTAGCTTGAAAGGAACTGCTTGCCAAGATCTGGCTCCCCGCGAGCAATAAATACCATCTTTAAAATGCAACGTCCCGTCCACCTTCTACAGACCTACTTTAATTTGAACTGGGTGACTGATATATTTTGTATTGTATATTGTATGAATGAATTTGCTTTGTTGTAAAGTGCTATTGAGTGTTTAGAGCTTCTAAATAAAAAGTATTATTATTATTATTATTATTACTATTAATCTGGAGGTGGTTAAGAATGTGGCCTGTGAGCAAACAGCCTGAGGACTGGAGCTGCCGCCACTGCTGTGTTTTTGTTTTTAGAAAAGTTAAGCGTTCCTTTCTATGCTACAATGTGAAATCAATGCGCCCAGGAAAAAAATTCCACTTAAGCTTAAAGTGAGCAAAATAGTGTACATATAACATGATATAAAACCATGCAATCTTTTTAGAGGTTAGGTGGAATAGGTGTGTCCCATTACATGCGTTGATTAGCTGCCTCTTTTTAGGTGTTTTTATATTTTTAGAACACAGAAAAGAGAAAAACATGTGTTCATGTCTCACTGAAGGATTGTGGACGACGGGCAACAAGTGCAGTTTTGGTACCTAATTATGGTACCACCAATCAACACACTGCACTGTGGGTTGATTGGTGGTAACACAAAATGTGGGCTGACACTATGGTATAAATTCCATTTTCCTCCGCTTATCCGGGTCGCGGGGGCAGCAGTCTCAGTAGTGAAGTCCAGACTTCCCGGTCTCCAGTTACCAATTCCAGCTCCACCGGAAGGACACTTAAGGCGATCCCAGGCCAGCTGTGAGACATAGTCCCTCCAGCGTGTCCTAGGTCTTCCCCGGGGCCTTCTCCCGGCTGGGCATGCTCAAAACACCTCACCAGGGAGGCACCCGGGAGGCATCCGGACTAGATGGCCAAGCCACCTCAACTGGCTCCTCTCGATGTGAGGAAGCAGCGGCAGGCTCCTGCTTCGATTGTAAAAGGACCGAATGGCACGTAGTAGCGGACCACCAATCCCGTACTCCCAAAGCACCCCCCACAGGACACCACAAGGGACACGGTCCAATACCTTTTCCAAGTCTACAAAGCCCATGTAGACTGGTTGGGCAAACTCCCACATACCTTCCAGTACCCTTGCAAGGGTGTAGCGCTGGCCCAGTGTTCCGTGACCCGGACCTCCTGTAATCGAGGTTTGACTAACAGTCGTACCCTTCTCTCCAGCACCTTGGAATAGGCTTTCCCGGGCTGATACTGTAAAAATCATTTGGTTGTCTATTGGTAGGTGTTTATATGCTTGTTCTCTTTTGTTTACGGATCGGCATCCTACCGCATTGTTTTGAAGTGGGCTGGGTCACTATGCCAGAAAAATTTTTCATGTTAGCTGCTACAATTAGATCACTGTAGCTTGCTTTATATACAGGTCAGTTATGTAAATACAACATTGTTGGTGTTTTTTTTTTTTACTTTATAGTCAAAATAGGTACACATGCTGGTTGGTTTTCTCTCTTTAGAATGTGCAGAAAAGAGTGACACACGTGGTCATACAAGCGTTACACAACCACAAACCAGGGCTGAACCATTTTAGGAAAAATTACTCATTTCGATTTTTCTGGCAGATCTGGTTTTGAATCTCTGCAACACTAATTGCATTGTTAAGGTACCTAAAGGGGCGGAGCTAGACATGGAGCAATGTGTTGATTGGTGGACGACAAACAACGACCGTCCGACTGACCTTAATCTGTGTCTCTGTGGGAGTGGGGGCCAAGAAGGGCGGCTGCCCCACCAGCATCTCAAACAGGATCACACCCACGCTCCACCAGTCGCACAACTGGGTGTAACCTGGCGACACAGACACACATTACCAACTGTCGCCTTTACGGCCACCGAATAAGATGCCACTTCCTGCAGCCTACCTTTGCGAAGGAGCACCTCAGGGGCAATGTAGTTGGGCGTGCCCACCAGGGAGTGAGCCAGGCAGCGTTGGTGCTGCCGATTGGCCTGCTGCTCCAGCGTCATCAGCCGGTCGCCACACCGGCAGTTTGACACGTCGTCCCAGAAGTCACTGGGTTCCATGCTGTCCTGTCTCACATGGCTCCCTGGAGACACGACAATGAGTCATTTCGGAAACATAGCATTGTGCCGACAAATACGGCTCACCTTTCTGATAGTACTTGGAGTTGTGCGTCCATCGGAAGCCCGTGCACAGGCCAAAGTCAGTCAGCTTGATGTGTCCGTCCAGGTCAATAAGGATGTTGTCCGGCTTGATGTCGCGGTGGATGAAGCCCATCTTGTGAACGCTTTCAATAGCCAGCGTCAGCTCGGCCACGTAGAAGCACGCCAAGGGTTCGGGGAAGAGGCCCATCCGGATGAGCAGGCTCATCATGTCTCCCCCGGGGATGTAGTCCATGACAAAGTAGAGGCTGTCGCGGTCCTGAAAGGAGTAGTAGAGACGCACTACCCACTCGTTGTCCGCCTCCGCCAGGATGTCGCGCTCCGCCTTCACGTGGGCCACCTGAGTCCACAGCAATGGTCTACGTCAGTAACGCTCGCAAACATACAGAAATGACTCGTCAAGATGAGGTCACCTGGTTTCGGTTGAGAACGTCTTTCTTGCGCAGGGTCTTCATGGCATACAGCGCGCAGGTGTCCACCTTCCGCGTTAAGCATACCTCCCCGAAGGCGCCGATCCCCAACGTTTTGATTTTGACAAACATGGATTTGTCCATTTTGGCGCGTCGCAGCCTGTTGTAGTTGGACTCCTTCTGGTTGAGCATCTTCCTCATCTGCTCCTGCTCTGCCTCTGACAGGCCGGCCTGCGCAGGCGGACGAGGAGAGCAAAGAACCGGGTCATAAGTCCAGCTCCTGCTGGCAAACTTGACTCATTGTGCAACCTAACTGTGTGGTCCTTAAATGTCTCGGGACTGCGAGACTGAAGTGGGGGGTCAACGCTGAAGGGACTAAATCAAGCGTAACATCTTGTGTAATGACTAAACACACATTCTACTCTTTCACTGTGATGAATGTCACAAATAAACACTATAAATACTGCAATACAACTTGGCAGCATTTTTTTTTCTTAAGAAAATAAGCTAACCCGCTCGCCTACTAACTGTGTTGTCCTCACAACACGTGACTGTGTGCTGCTAGACAGCCAGTGAATCATTAGAAAAACTGCGTACACAATAGCTATGGAGGTTTCGGTTCTTTTTAGAGAGACGGTTCTTTTGGCTCTGTTCACTAAAAGGAGACGAAACCTTCGGCTCCCAAGTGGCTCATCAGATTTTTTATTGTCTTAAATTAATGTATTACCAAATTATGTGTGTTGTGTAAACATCATTCCTGACATTTATATCGATTGGGTTTAATCTTTAATGAACAGCTACAAAAAATATAATAAAATATTTATGGTTAATGCCTGAGCGGCACTATTTTTTTGGACGTGTAATTAACATGCGCCCTTAGTGGCACACTGAAAGGTTTTGTTTTAATTATCATTTATACATACATACATATATACCTTGGCATAAAGTGTGCCAACAAACAAGTGTTTTTAGATGCGAGCCGTCTCTTGTATCGTAGTTGCATAGCGAATCCTTTACCACGTTTACACACATCTCTACTTATTAGAGATAAAAACTCACAGTATTTTTTTCTGTGATTAATTATGAACAAAATGCAGCATTCTCTGTTTCGTAAGGCATGTGTCATGTGACCATGTACTTTATATGTGACTGGCTGGCTCTCAGACACAATCGCTTGACTGAGTTTTAATCTCCCGGACATACAGAATACAGGTGGCAAATCATTTTTCTGCACTGGATTTCAATTAATTGAATGTTTAATATATGTCTAAAATATATGTTTAAAATTTATATTTATATATTTTTCCAAACAAACTCTGTATTTTAAATAATTTAATTTAAAAATAAATTTGATTATTGCTTTTACTGTATAGTCCAGGTATTAAAAGCCTGATTGCTACTTTCAAGCGACACCTATTCAATATCTCTGTGTTGCCTTACCGGGACACTTTCATCCCTTCTACTCCTTGGAGTATGTCGAAGTATCCTTACCTTCGACATCTCCTGCTCCAGCTGAAGCCTGCGGTTGAGCTTCTGCTGGTAGGTCTTCATCACGTTCTCAATGTGCTGCTCCATGTAGAACTTGAAGGCGAAAGGCGAGTAGGTCTTGATGCGGGACTCTCTCTTCTCTTCGTCGCGTCCGTTCTTCCTCACTGGCACGGGTGACGTCTGGATCTGCTTCTTGTCTTTGAGCGTTTTGTCTCCCTTGCTGACTTTTGTCTTCTCCTTCACCTGCTGCTCTCCGTCGTCCGTATTTCCGCTCCCTGCGCTTTTGGACGCAGCATTGCTAAGATCCTGAGCCCTGCTGATGGCTCCAGAACCCTCCAGGGTCCCCATTTCGCCAGGTGCCGCTGGCATGAAGAGATTTTTGGGGTAAGGTGGAGGTGGGCAGCGGGGCTCCTGTGGGGGCTCCAGTGAGTAGGTCTCCTCTGGCATGTAGGCCAGCGGTTCTGTTGCATCCTGGGCCTGTGGAGTCATCCAGCTGGGGTGGCACGGTCCCACGGCCGTCTTGGGCTCTGGTCTCATCACCCGAATACTCTTGACTGGCTGCTGGATGGGTGGTGATGTGACAGCTGTGATGGTGTTGGGAGGGCCAAGAGAAGGTTCCGGTTTTGCACCAGAAGGGGGTGTGGTCATCGCGGGGCGAACGCCGTTGGATACAGCAGAGCGGCTGTTGAATGAGTTGGCTCTGCTAGGAAGACAAACCTCACTCCTATAGGGTCCCTGGGGTTGTGGCTGCCTGCCAGGGGGAGCCCCTTCAGGACCTGGGGGCCCCGCCCAGTGGTGCTCATACAAGTCCAAGTTGAGGCTAGCCCTGGATGGTGTCATTAAGCCCTGGGAAAGATCCGGGAAGTCCGGGCCCATAGCTGGCACCCCACCTGGCGAACGGGACATCATATGGACTTGGTGGGAGGTTGGGCTTGCCTGGCGGGGGTGTGTGTGAGAGGGCAGGTAGAGATTTGCAGGGTACCCTCCCCCACCTCCTCCTGGCCCGTTCTGGCCCATGGCACCTTTACCTTGCATATTGACATAGTTGTCTGGGGGTGCCATCTTATTTTGAAAGGAGGAGGTTCTCTTTACTCCATAGCCTGCAGGCTCCATTAAGTGGGGCCTGGCATGGCCATAGTCGTAGTGGGGACCTGGAACAGGGGCCCCTGGGGGCTGTGGCTGGAGCTGCAGAGGTTGACCGGGGCCGTTGTAGCTCATCATGGGCCCATGCTGATCGATGCCACCAGGATAGCCTTTCTGTTGGGCCCCAGGAGGGTACATGGTACTTGCGGGGCTACTCTGGGCGGCCATCACTGGTGGGTAGCTGCCCATACTCGGAGGACGACCCATTGGGGGGCCCTGTGCTGCCCCAGACGGAGGCATCATGTAGTTCATGACAGGGGGAGGACTCATGTAAGGTCCCTCTTGCCCATAACCAGGTACACCCTCATACATGGGGGCCCCCATTGGGTGGTAAGGGGGCATAGCGCCTGCTGCATCACTTGAGGCCTCCATTGCAGGACGGTGGTCCATTGAAGGGGGCATACCTGCTTTTCCTAAAACAGCACCAAAACATAAGTGCGTAGTTTTAAGTATAGCCTAATTTTACCATACTAGTTCGAAAAAGGCAATAATTGATGATGGTGATGATGATTGCGTACCTGGCGACGTCTGTTTGATGACACGCACAATGAGCTCGTTGCGAGGGTCCAGGTAGCCCATTTTACTGATGTACTCTAATGCTGCTTCGATGTTTCTGCTTCCTGTTTGCTTCAGTGCCCGGATCGCCATTTCCTGTGGAACACAAAACACAATTTGGTTACAGTTACACTCCAGTCCTGTAAGTGGTGATCATGCTCATTATCAGCTTTGTATCAGCCGCTGGATCTGGGACAAAATACTTAATCTTAACCCCCACCTTTATCCCGATCATCAGCAAAATTTTATGGTTTCTTCCTTGAACTATTTTGCTACACATGTATGGTTATTTATGTACTTTTTGAGGTAGATAATCTCCTTTCTTCTTTGTTCGTTTTTTTGTGTGCCAAAATAAACAAATAAATAGCAGATCTCCCCACTACTGTAGCTTTATTACAGGTGGGTGATTTGGACAGAGTCACTAATTTCATTTTGAAAAAGACCATTAAATAATTACAAATGCCATTATAATATATAATCATTGAAAATATCATGAAATTTAAAACATAGTTTCTCCAGTGGTGTGAAAAAAATGTTTGCACACTTTGATTTTATTTTATTTTTTTTGCATTTTGGTCAATCACAATGTACACAAAATGTAGTCTTAAATTTTTTTTATTTACTTTTTACGCTTTTTAATATTAAGGGAGAAAAAAATCCAAACCTACATGGCCCTGTGTGAAATAGCGATGCCCCCGCCCCCGTTAAAACATAACAGAGATTAATTGTGATTTATCAGTATGGAAAAATTATAAAGCAATTTCTAAAGCTTTGGGACTCCAGCCAACCACAGCAAAAAAACATTATCCACAAATGGCTAAAACATAGAACAGTGGTGAACCTTCCCAAGACTGGCCAGCCAACCAAAATGACCCCAAAGGCGCAGCGACGACACATCCAAAAGGACCCCACAGTAACATCCAAAGAACTGCAGGCCTCACTTGCCTGAGTTAAGGTCAGTGTTCATGAATCCACCATAAGTAAGATACTGGGCAAAAACAGCCTGCATAAACAAAAAGAACATTAAGGCTTGTCTCAATTTTGCCAAGAAACATCTCGATGATCCACAAGACCTTTGGAAAAAATACTATGGTCTGACCAGACAAAAGTTTAACTTTTGTGTCCAAAGGTGTGTGTCCTATTACATCTGGCATAAAAGTAACGCCACATTTCAGAAAGAGAACATCATAGCAACAGTAAAATATGGTGGTGGTAGTGTGATGATCTGGGACTGTTTTGCTGCTTCAGGACCTGGAAGACTTGCTGTGATAACTGGAAGCATGAATTCTGCTGTTTAAAAAAAATTCTGAAGGAGAATGTCCAGCCTCTAACGGTGACCTCAAGCTCGAAGCAACTTGGGTTGTGCAGCAGGACAATAATATGCAAGACCGTCACAAAACACATAAAAACACATGAAGACTTTGGAGTCTGACCGGAATCCTGTTGAGATGCTGTGACATGACCTTAAAAAGATGCTTCTTGCTGGAAAGGCCTCCAATGCGGCTGAATGACAACAAAGATAAGTGGGCCAAAATTCCTCCACAGTGCTGTAAGAGACTCATTGCAAGTTAGGGCAAATATTTCATTGCAGTTTTTGTGTTTGATGTTGTTAATTTCCCTCCTGGGATTAATAAAGTATATCAATCAATCAATCTACTGTATGTAATGTTCAGTTATCTAAATAAAAAGCTATTCCAAAAGCAGGTTGTGTGTGGAAGGCCCTTCAAGGACGAAGGTCAAAGTGACATCCCTGACGCTCACGTAACACTTCCTGTGCTTGACACACAACAAACACACAACACACACACACCCATACACACATAAACACAGCAGAAGTGGGTCAAATGACTGAAGATGGGAATTATAAATTGCGGTTTGGGAGTGATTTTATTTTCTCTCCTTAATGTAGGTCATGCCTAAAAGACGGGAAAAGTGATCTGATCCTTGGTCTCGCTGCGAGGGAATTGTCATGCCGACACACAATAAATGTTGTTGCACATGTGGAACGATTTGGGTCGTCACAGCTGTGCAGCAAGGGGCGTGCTCCTTCCCGTTCCGCTTCAGAGTTTTAATGTTATCATTTACCACCTCCTCTACCACTGCCCTAACCATCCATCACAACCATTTTTTTTTGGGGGGGGGGGGGTGACATTGTGTTAATAGCAGAGATAAGGCAAAGGAATTTTGCTACATGTTGCATTCCAGAGATGGACGGGATATGTCTCCACTTTGACAAAGGAAAAAGGAAGCGCGGAGCAGCCCAGAGAGATTCCTGTGAGGCAGCCAACACGGTACATTTTGTAGAAATGGGAGTTTCCTGTCATTAAAAGATTGCACCACCCTAAATATTCATGTCTGGCTGATTTTGTTTCCATTTCGTAAAGAAACCAATATGCTGCCTGATGATCTTTTATTGCAAAGTAATGGCTTATCTTTGTCCGAAACAGCCCGTAGCTGCATGATATAAATAAGACAAATCCCAGCTTTTGACAAAATTGTTTTTGCGTCCAATTAAATGTTCACATTTTAGATTATTGGTTGGTACAGTTATGATTTTGCATCGTATCTCTCGTCAGAAAAACGATTGATTTTGGAGAAAGAAATTATTTTACCTTTTAAGTCATCCGTTCTTTTTTTTTTTTTAAGTTCTATCAGAACTCAAGATTTGAGCCATAATTTTCCATGAGTAGGATTTCTTATTTATAAACCAAATAGGCTCCAGCATCCCCGCGACCCTAATGAGGATAAGCGGTATAGAAAATGAATGAATGAATGAATATAATTTTAGAATTTTTATTCTTTTGCATGTTTGTCATTTTAATATTAGTCAAAGATAACACCATGTAAACACAAAATGCAGAAACACAAACCCACATAGCCCTGTGTGAAAATGTAATTGCCCCTGCACCTAATAACCGGTTGGGCCACCCTTAGCAGCAATAACCGCAATCAAACGTTTGCGATAACTTGCAACAAGTCTTTTACAGCGCTCTGGAGGAATTTTGGCCCGCTCATCTTTGCAGAATTGTTGTAATTCAGCTTTATTTGAGAGTTTTCTAGCATGAACCGCCTTCTTAAGGTCATGCCACAGCATCTCAATGGGATTCAGGTCAGGACTTTGATTTTTTAACAAGGGGGGGCAATCACTTTTACACACAGGGCCATGTAGATTTGGAGTTTTTTTCCCTCCCTTAATAACATAAACCTTAATTTTAAAACTGCATTTTGTGTTCAATTATGTTATCTTTGACTAATAGTTAACTATTTTTATGAGCAGAAACATTTAAGTGTGACAAACATGCAAAAGAATAAAAAGTCAGGAAGGGGGCTGTTAGAAAAATATATATATGTTATCATTTATTTGCTCCTATACACATTATTCCGCTAGTGTAATCATTGGTTCTTTGTTCTTAAGAATCTCTTGAAACTTATACTGTCATGGTCTTTGTATGGGGGTGTGCTCAGGGATTGAAAACATGCAGCTGCAAAGCAGAAGGTCAAGAACAGACTGACTATAGATAAGAGTGAAAACATCCCGTATTAACAAATAGCTGGATTATCCCCCCACCGATACATCAAGACTGTGTTGGCACATTTCATCTTGAGTGGCTCCCCTTCCCTTTAGGGCGGCAACGTGAGATATGTAACTAGGAACACCCAAATAAAAAAAAAAAGAGAGGAGACGGCAGAGTGTCTTCAGAACGGCAGGAAGATGTAACTGAGTACATCTCTGTTCGTTCTCCTCGCGAGTAAAAAGCAATCTCTGTTGTCTTCTTCCTTGTTATGAGTGTTTTAGGTGGTTTGAACCTGACAGGGGAAAATAGTTTTTCACACCACTGTATTTGTAGTTAGAACATAAAAACTTTCTAAATGTTTTTTTAACATTATTAGAGCCTCTAGATATGAAATAACACCCATATGGTCACCTTTACACTTATATTACCCTATATATAAAACAATGTGTGTGTTGCGATAGATGTGTTCCGGACCTGTGGACAGGAAGTGAGCTCAAGCGTTCAGAATTGTAGCTGGCTTTTTTAAAAGTTAAAATTACACACACAGTTTGGTAAACAGTCATTCACCACCATGGCAACTTGGTTACTTCCTCAAACACCCTTAGGTTCATGGAACAAATATATCAAATGACAGACCCAAACAAATGTCCCGTCAAGCGATGGGACCATCCTCGGCCCAAATGAAGGTTGTTACTGGTTCTGAGCGCAGACCGATAACCATCAGACTACATCTCCCAGCGATGGCTTTTAAAAAGAAAAAAGATCCCCTTCAAAGCCACGAAATTGGATGTTTGGAATTTGCAGGAGAGCAGCAAACATGGGACGTTGAAAGGCGGAAGAAACTTTTAGTCTCCCTTGACATTCCAACGTTACCGACATGACAAGGCTATCTGACCTGAGATGTTTTCCACACGGCGCTCATCATGATCCTTTGATGGAACAACAGTTCTTCAGATTGTGCAGGGGCGTCAAAAGGCTGATGTTGCAGGAAAACATCCTTCAGGCCCAGGTTTGTGTGGTAATGACTGGCTTTTTCAACACTTCACAAAGGACTTCTTTCAGAGGAATGAGCTGACTCTTTTGGACTATCCTTCGTGTTCTCCTCACCTTCATCCAATGGAAAACATTTGAGGATGGGAAGTTTGTAAAAATGGACATCAGTTCCAGACAGTGGTTCCCAAACTTGTTTTGCAGTGCCCCCCTTTTGGAGATAAAAGAACTTTCTGCTCCCCCCCCCCTCCCCCGCCAAAAAAAATATGGTAATAATGAAACCTGTTCGTGGTAGCCCCCTATAACGCCGGGCTCCCTCTAGGAGGCGTACCCCCCAGTTTGAAAACCACTGACCTACAGCAACATTCCTCCTGGAAACACTGGAGATGGGATTTATGGCTCTTTGAGGGGAGCTGGATCTTGGTGAGCTGTTCTTTTCAAAGAGCTGTAAAAAAAACCCGTCTCATTTGGCTTATTTTTATATTAAGTTTTAAGAAGCCAGCCTGGCCTTAACGTTTTATCTGTGAAATATTCACTGGGAGCCAAATCATTTAGATATCCCACCAATATGAGTTTGAATTATTATGGAATATGGATTATAACCTTATTTGATGTGTGGATTGAATTTTAAAAATCTAAATTCATTGTAAATATTCCACGGAGTGGCGCCATATCACTCTTGCTTTGACAGTGAGATCACTATTTTAAATTGTGTGTGTAAACCACACATATAAACATTAAACAACAAAGCAGCTGCAATGCATTTCTGTGCAAAACGACTTTTAGTGCAAAGATTTGCACCCAAGAACATTGTTAATAATACAGAACAACAATACATATATTGTGGACTGTCTTAAGATTTTGATCAGCCAATTTTACTTGACTGCTAGTTTACTAAATCAGAATATTTTTTGTCTCACTCACAGTTCTTCCTACTTAGACGTGCCATCCAGCTGCTGTGTGGAATTTTGGAATTCTCTTTTCCATGGGGTAATTTAGTGCACATTCATTCAGCTGGGAACAGTTTTGAAGCTAGAAAATGAAATGAGGACGCAGCCTGGATGTTTGTGGGCACAAACTGTGTTGCATGGCCAGCAGAGAATGCAAGTGGGTGCCAATGCATCAACATTTTTAAAGTTCTGCACCAATGCAAACTACAACCTCCATAATAAACGTATGGTCAAGTCACTCATTCTCTGCAGGTGTCAATCAAAAGTCAGCATTTGCATTTCTGTATTGGATTCAAAGCAAGGAACCCTGTACCAAGTCATAGATGTTGTGATGAGGCCCGCTCCGGTGACCCTGTTGTCATAGCGACAGATGTTCCCCACATTCCGCAGGCCAGAAAGTGTGGAATTTAAGGTATTTGCAATCTGGTCGAGTTTCTCCCTCCTGTCACAAGCAAGCATGTGGGTCACAAAGGCACCCTCGTCAAGACAGCTGACAGCCTGCAGAGTTTGTCTGACTTTATTGACTAGAGCTGAGGTTCTCAACTGGGCTCAACCTGGCAGCCACATTTTCCAATGGTCATTTAGTTGCCACCCACATTTTTATTTGTATTTATCTGTAACAATTTATTATATTTTCATTTTGGTCTTTTTTTTTTTTTACATATACTTTCATTTATGTATTTCATCTATTCATAATTTTATTCAGGCTGGGTTAATTTAGTTTTCATTTTCTTTTTACACTTCCATTGACATCATTTTTTATTTCAAATGGTTTGTATTTATGCTTTCATTAATGTATTCATTTTTTTACCTTTTTATTTAAGTCATTTTAAATTTTTGTTTTTCATTCATTTATACCTTTAAGTCATTTTTTACAGTTTCATTTAAGTCGTTTTTATTTTGTAACAGTTTTTAAATGCTTCATTTATGTTTTTATTAAACTCAACACTTTTATTTAAGTCATTTTTATTATTCTTTTTTTTTTACATATATTACGTATGTATATATGTATATATTTTTTTAAATGTATTCTTTCATTTATGAATTTATCACATTAATTTGTATTATTATTTATTTATTTTATAGCATTGAGGCTAAACACCCATATATTCCCGTAAGGCATGCCAACATTTGGCAGCGTTTGTCACATTTTTGCGGGATTGCAAAATATGTCGAGGAGGTTGTCGGAAAAGTAAACAAGGATGTGACGACACTCTCTTGATAGCCAACGTTTTATTTGTTCATAGTTCACATGGACAACCCAGCATGCTTTGCGGAACTTGGAAATAACGTTTTTAGTTGTTGTGCTTAGTTGTTGTTCATCACCCACATAGTAACAGTTGATTTATGTGATGCGTCGCTTGCTGTGGATGTATTTTCCTTTCATTGTACCGTGAGAAAGTGTGTTGTTTTTCTTTGATAAACGGCCCCTACGCCAAATTTTAAATAATAGGTCTTCTTTTATGGATGACTAGGGACATTTAAAAATACTCACATCTGAGAGGCAGAAATCAGAGAATATTTACATTTTGAAATAAAAAAAACGCTTAACTCAATACCAAAATAGCTGTAGATTAACTGGATGATCAATTAATCACCAATCAGTTAAGTCCTGAATGAGCCCCCTGTTAATGCTTCTAGATTGGGGAAGGTCCTTGTTGGATAAAATTAAATGAAAAAAGTTGCTTGATTTTCCGTCACAAATAATTGAACGTATGAGCAACACTGGAGCACCGTCACCATCGTCGTCTTCCTCCTCAAAGGCCACCACCATTTTGTCCATCCCTCGCCAAGGCGTTACAGCAATAAAATGCACACGCTTGCAAGTCACTTCCTGTCGGCGGCGTCATTACATAAAATATAAAAAACACGGCCGATTCCACACATGGGAAGGCCTCTGGGGAGGGAAGGGAAAAATGTAGGCAGGACACACACCACACACACACACACGCACACACACACACACACACACACACACACACACACACACTTTCCTGTCATCTCAATGCGTGGCATAACACTCAACCCCCACCCCCCTTCCTCCCCCTCTAAAACATTTCCTCCTTGAAAAAAAAAAAAGAGTTGCTTATGCAACGAGCCACTTTGCTGCCTAATTTGCAGCTGGAGAGGAGAAGACGAGGTCGGCTGATAAGAGTCAAGTGTTGCTGGAATGACAGCAAAATAAGTGTCCTATTTAAAAAAAAAACAGAACACAAACCACGTGGTGTTCAAATAAGGCCTGCTGGAATGCAGCGCCGGCGGCTTGAATCCTCATTGCAGCGAGTGGCAGGAGTAAGCCAACCCCCAAGTCACATCTGCAGTCTTTACAAAAATGTCATTCAAAAACAAACATAAATATAATATCTTAAGGCTAGTTTTACAAGAAGCAAGTCAAAATATCTATTCTTTATTTTTAATACTACTATTATTATAAATACACATTTTTGGAAAATTAGTTTGCGGAAAATGTTTTTTTTTTTTTTNCGTATATATGTATATATTTTTTTAAATGTATTCTTTCATTTATGAATTTATCACATTAATTTGTATTATTATTTATTTATTTTATAGCATTGAGGCTAAACACCCATATATTCCCGTAAGGCATGCCAACATTTGGCAGCGTTTGTCACATTTTTGCGGGATTGCAAAATATGTCGAGGAGGTTGTCGGAAAAGTAAACAAGGATGTGACGACACTCTCTTGATAGCCAACGTTTTATTTGTTCATAGTTCACATGGACAACCCAGCATGCTTTGCGGAACTTGGAAATAACGTTTTTAGTTGTTGTGCTTAGTTGTTGTTCATCACCCACATAGTAACAGTTGATTTATGTGATGCGTCGCTTGCTGTGGATGTATTTTCCTTTCATTGTACCGTGAGAAAGTGTGTTGTTTTTCTTTGATAAACGGCCCCTACGCCAAATTTTAAATAATAGGTCTTCTTTTATGGATGACTAGGGACATTTAAAAATACTCACATCTGAGAGGCAGAAATCAGAGAATATTTACATTTTGAAATAAAAAAAACGCTTAACTCAATACCAAAATAGCTGTAGATTAACTGGATGATCAATTAATCACCAATCAGTTAAGTCCTGAATGAGCCCCCTGTTAATGCTTCTAGATTGGGGAAGGTCCTTGTTGGATAAAATTAAATGAAAAAAGTTGCTTGATTTTCCGTCACAAATAATTGAACGTATGAGCAACACTGGAGCACCGTCACCATCGTCGTCTTCCTCCTCAAAGGCCACCACCATTTTGTCCATCCCTCGCCAAGGCGTTACAGCAATAAAATGCACACGCTTGCAAGTCACTTCCTGTCGGCGGCGTCATTACATAAAATATAAAAAACACGGCCGATTCCACACATGGGAAGGCCTCTGGGGAGGGAAGGGAAAAATGTAGGCAGGACACACACCACACACACACACGCACACACACACACACACACACACTTTCCTGTCATCTCAATGCGTGGCATAACACTCAACCCCCACCCCCCTTCCTCCCCCTCTAAAACATTTCCTCCTTGAAAAAAAAAAAAGAGTTGCTTATGCAACGAGCCACTTTGCTGCCTAATTTGCAGCTGGAGAGGAGAAGACGAGGTCGGCTGATAAGAGTCAAGTGTTGCTGGAATGACAGCAAAATAAGTGTCCTATTTAAAAAAAAAACAGAACACAAACCACGTGGTGTTCAAATAAGGCCTGCTGGAATGCAGCGCCGGCGGCTTGAATCCTCATTGCAGCGAGTGGCAGGAGTAAGCCAACCCCCAAGTCACATCTGCAGTCTTTACAAAAATGTCATTCAAAAACAAACATAAATATAATATCTTAAGGCTAGTTTTACAAGAAGCAAGTCAAAATATCTATTCTTTATTTTTAATACTACTATTATTATAAATACACATTTTTGGAAAATTAGTTTGCGGAAAATGTTTTTTTTTTTTTTACAAGAATGAAGTCAAATTCTACTGTTAAGAAAGTCATAATTGTGAGTAAAAAAATATTTCAACATAAAAACAAGTAAAACTAGTAAACATTCTTTATAAATCTGGAAAAAAATGGGCCAATCTGGATTTTTTTTTACTAATTCCGCAACTTCTTAGTGAATAATTAATCAGTTTTGTTGTATTTTCATGATTAGACCATCATCGGGTCATACATGATATCGAGATGTTGGCCCGAGGCACATCGTAAAAATATAATTTAACAGGAAAATTAAGACAAAATTTAAAAACCAGCAAAAGAAAAAAAAACACAGGTAATTTTACAAGAATCAAGAAAAAAATATGTATTACAGTGGAACCTCGGGATACAAATGCCCCGAATACAAAAAATCTGGGTTACGAAAATACCTTTCAAATTTTTTTTGCTTTGTCTTACAAAAATTTGTTTTTGCTTTACAAAAGTTTGTCAATCCTGCCAAAACTTTTTTTCTCAATTTTTCTGATTAACCGTATTTTAAGGCGTATGCTAAAACATACGGTCTACAAAAAAGGGCAACTGAAGCAAAAGAGATTAGTTGAACTTTAGTCTACTATTTAACAATACACTCACTCCATTTTTAATCCCTCTTCTCCCACAAATCCATCTTCAACAGCTGGGCAATTTTGCCATCAAACACGCCGGGTTCCCTGTCATCATTGTCGGCCGTCAGTCTCGTTGTCAGTTCATCAATGATGCCGGCTTTTATGAAAGCCTGGACAAGAGTTAAAGCAGATACCTTAGCCCAGGCATCCACAATCCATTCACATATGCTGGCGTAACTCGCCCAGCGCTCTGCAAAAATGTTGTTTTGCAGCATACGGGTAGTATACCTACAGGAGGCATGGTGGAGGTACGTATTACATAATGTTCTCTGATTGGTTTATCACTGCCAGTGTACATACTGTACTGTACTGCACTTCACTGCGTATTAAAGGTAAGAATGGAGGTAAGAAATCCAGCCTGGCATTGTTGGAGGGCTTCCACAAGTTCACCCCAAAAGTGTCTGTTCTTCCCCACCAAACTCAAGATGAGTTGCGACCCAATAATTTTGTCCTCAGCGCGTCTACCAAATGGAGTCCATCGCCGCCACGCAGACGGTCGGGGCGGCGGCTGGAAGTGAACAGAAGGAACTGATCCTCCCTGCTGCCATTGAATGCGGCCTTCCTGTTTGCAGCACTGACAATGGCGGCGGCCGCGGAGGCCAGGAAGGAGGCCTCCGTTGTGGCCCACGGGCGTTTTTTCTCCATCCATGTATCCATCATGTCACATGCCGTGAATGTCAGCCGAGGTTAGACCTCATTGGAGTTAAACAGGATTCTAAATAACTAAATAACATTTGTACAGCTGGGTGGAAAATCCACCTGACAACAACAACGTTGTTGTTTCTTGTTGTCCACGTTACGTAAGAGCTGACTGGGAAGGCATTCTTTCCCCAACACCTTATATGCTGCCTAGAAAGCACCATTTCAAAACCTTTTTCATGTTTGTTTTTTTAAATCACTTATCTGCTCCACGTTTGGGGGAGGAGGGACTCATTATTTAATTCTTCCCTTTAAGTCAATTTATGTCTTATTTTTTGTATTTATGCTTTCATTGATACTGTATATCGTTCATTGTTACTTTTTTTTAAATTATTATATGTTTACACTTCCATTCAAGTAATTTATATTTTTATATAGCTTTTATTTATGCTTTCATTTGTGTAGTCTATTTAATTTGTTAGTACTTTCTTTAAACTTATGTTTAGAGTTTCTTACATTTTTATTCAAGTCATTTTTATTTCTTATATTTTTATTTATCCTTTCATTTATGTCTTCATTTCATTCATTATACTTCAGTCATTGGTAATATTCACTTTATACTTTTATTTGATTTTTTGTAAGTCAGTTTTATTTTTTAATTTATGTACTTATTCAATTTGTTTATACTTTAGTCATTTTTAGTTATTCTTACTTACTTTTACACTGTTATTAATTTTTTTTAGTTTAAAAAAATATTTTTTATTTATGTTTCATTTGTGTTTTTCATTTATTTATACTTTTGTTTACTTTTTTAAATTATTATTATTATCTATTTAAAAATAATTACACTTCCAAAAAATATTGAGCAAATCTGGATAATAGTAAAAAAATAATAATGATGCAACACCTTAGTGAATAATTAATCAATCTGTTTGTATTTTCTTGATGAAGCCATCATCAGGCCCTACACCAGGGGTGCTCAATACGTCAATCACAATGTGGGTTGATCGCGTGACATTCACGGCGTCCATGCGCTGAACCAAAACACGGCTGTCCCCACCTCTGCTTTGGAAAGTCTGATATCAATCTAAATAAGGAAAATGATTGGGGACCGCTGATATAAGAAATTACTAGTCTGATAGAAAATAATTATACATAAAAAAAAATAAAATAGAAAAATACGTCCACTTGATTGACAGTCACTGCGCATGCGGAAACACCGGCGCTATATGCCGCAAAACTAACAGGCTAGCAGCGAGTTACCTCCATTTTTCTCTTAAACTTAAGAAAGGGTATAACAATGAGTGGAGGAGCTGAACCAAGTAAGAAGAACAAAAACGTATCGCTTTCGTTTAGAATGAGAAGAGGACTTGAGATAAGCGGCATCGAAGATGGATGGATGGGTTTTCGAAGTGCTTTTACCTCATCTGCTACACTGCAATCGCAACACCAAATAAGGGAAATGTGGAGCAGCATTTCTGGATCTTTAATGACAAATACGACACCGACTAAAACCCAGGTAGTGACAAAAAATGAACATAGTTGTGTTGTGTTGTGAAATATGGTCTCACGCGATTATGTATACTACAAAAGCTTATATTGTACATATCAATATATTGCGATTTCTTTATAATTAAATATATGCGTTGTGTGATTGTAGACGTGGTAGATCTTTTTGAGTTGATCATTTTGTAAGTATCTCGCAGGTTGAAAAAGTGTGAGCACCCCTGCCCTACACTACATCTGCTGGGGTTTTTTTACATTGGTGTGTGTGAAATATTTAATAAAAGAAACTGGTTTTTAGGTCATAATATTATGAAATGCTCACTTTTCGGGTTTTGACATGATACAGTCTCTGACCCGCTCCTGACCAGATCAACCCAAGCTAACTATACCTCACGGAGGACAGATTTATTAACAGGCTTCGCTACACATCTTAAAATAAAGCCCTGCCTACTGTACGTCAGTGGGCCACAGACGTAAGTTAGATCATTTAGTTTTCTTCGGTGACTAGACTAGCCTAGCGTGATGATGTTGCTGTTCGCGTCAAACACCGTAGCTATGCTTGTGTTGCTGATGTTCTTCGTGATATAGAAGGCATCATCGGACACGTGCAGAGTTGGAGTGTATAAGTATAAAAAACGGATAAAGCACACAAAAGCTCGTTAGCATTAAAGCTACAGACACACAGGCTAGCTAAACCGTGGGTGTGCAAATTGTGGCCCACGGGCAACATCAGGCACTCCAAGCATCTTAATCCCGCCCACCTGGCATTTCCAAATTCCTTTTTTTAAACCTTTAACCATGCCAACACCCATAAATTCCTGCCGCAAGGCATGCTGGGTAACATCTGGTACTCTTCCTCCCAATCTTTTGCCGCGTTTGCGCATTTTTGCTTGAAACAAGGAGGTGGTAACATGCAGTACTCTTGATATTCAATGTTTTATTATTCATAGTCTATATTGTTGTTGCAGCTTGACTACCCAGCATGCCTTGCGGCCATGCAGAAATACCAGATTGAAGTTAGGTGTTATGTTAAATTGCAGTAATGGATTTATGTGATGCGTTAGCTTGCTATGGATGATTTCCACCGTGAGCAACTATGCCGTTCCGTTTGACGACCACCTATATCTAGACGGCCCCTCCACCAATTAAATTATTTAGATTGAGGAGGTTCCCACACTAAACAGAACAGCAACATGAAAAAAGGCTGTCTAAGTAAGGCGTGCAGTACTTGCCTGGTCGCAGCCAGCGTTGACCAGCTCTTGGAGCATCTGCCGGTTCACTTCGCCGGCTGGGTGCCCCGACCCGGATGAGGGACCCGAATCATTGGCGAAGGGCATGAGGGACTTGCGGATCTCCCGCAGGGCATTCTGGTAGTTGTTGAACTTCTGCGGCGGTCGCACGGGCTGCTGCCGCCCTGTCGTGTCCTTGCCGCCTTTGCAGTCAGCCGGGCGGCTGTCCTCGGCTCGGGGACCGCCACCGTGCAGGGCCTGGCTCACCAGCTTGGCGGGCTGCTTCAGGCCCTCCTTGATCTCCTGAAGCCTCTGCCGCGTGTTGCCGACATAGGGGGCAGCCGGGAACGTCTTGGGCCTCATGGCTGAGGTGCCCGGGTCAGGCACCCAGCACGGGGAATCACTCACACACTAAGATTGCCACCCACCGTGGCTAACCTTGATAGCTTATTTGTTTGTCTCCGACAGGGAGGAGGCAGGCAACTAAAGTTGGGATGGGGGGGAGGGTTTTACAACCGATCCATGGTGTTCTTTTTAAGGCTCGGGTTCCAGCTTATTCCAGGAAATGCAGCCGGTCACCAGAGTGCCACAAAGCCAAACTGTGATGCTGCCAACCTGCGCCTGCACAAAGACAGAAAACACTTAGACTCAAACCAAATTTGGGACCACAATTTAAGGGACGGGACTGGAATTTTTAAGAATTTTAAAAACCTTACATTTTCTGGAGGGGTATCCTAAATACAAGACCCAAAATGGAAACGTACTAAAAAAACATACTTTAAATGCCTTAACAAAAACATGGTATAGAACACATCCATCCATTTTCTATACCACTTTATAGACAATCTTTATAGAGAGCCCATCCCGGCCGACTTCAGACGAGAGGCGGAGTACCCAGAGAAAACCCACAAAACTTAAATCTGCCGAGTGTTTGGCCAACATGCTAACATGGTCACTGTGCAGCCCACATTTACATACACACATTTTAAATTTAACAGATTTATAAATGTATCTTTTAGGCTCCAGCATACCTGCGACCCTAGTGAGGATAAGCGGTATCAACAGATGGATTTTTTTGCAAGATTGATATATATATATATTCCAAAAATAAATAATTATTATTTTTAACAAGTAAATTTTAGTAAATTTATATTAAAAAAACAAAAATGTTGTATATTTTTTGTTTTTTCAGTTACAGTTATTAAATCTTATTTATTATTAGTATTATTATTTAATTAAACCTATTATTATATATTAGTAAACATATAAGTCTTATATTTGTATTTTATTACTTGAGCTGATTATTTTTTATATTATTTTTCTATGATTTTCACAATGCATATACTGTATGTTGCGTTCTATTGTATTATTTTATCTACAGAATATGTCCATAGATTTTGTAATTTTTAAATGAAAACATGTTTTTATTTAATATAGTAAAATATACTGTACATATGTGTATGTATACACACACATATACTGTATACACACACACACACCTACATAAACATACATACACATACTGTATAATTTTTAAAAATACTATCGTATATTTTCAAAAGAATTTCACATTATCTGTGTAATTTTTTTAGGTGAAAAAGAAAAAAAAAGAAAAAAACGAATGCAATGCTGTCACCTGGAGCAAGTCTGCACGAGCAGAGCAGGGGGGGTCCTAATTCATAATTCAAGAATGCAAAAAGTCATAAAACACCACGTGAAACCCACCAACTCCCTTTTGCTGGCCCCCGCCCCAGCCAGCCAGCCACGGAACGCTCCCACCCCCTATCCCCGGTCAGCGCATAGCACAAGTTGCACAAGTCAGCGTGTCACCGCATACTTGCGCCGCGTTGTCATCGGTAAACACCCCGACTCCAACTCAGTGTAGCATTGGAGGTTTCGACAAGTCAGACGTCCCGACACTTAAAGCCCGTTAGCGTCTTCTTTATACACTTAATGCAAGAATGACAAAAATATTTTGGTGAAACCTTTGTTCCTGTGGGAAATCATGTACAGTCACTTCATCTGTTCCAGTTATAAAGCCATTTTTAAAGCTATGGGAATCCAGCTAACCACAGTGAGAGCCACAACAGTGGTAAAACTTCGCAGGAGTGGCAGGCCAACCAAAATGAACCCAAGAGCGCAGCGACGACTCATCTAAGAGGTCCCAAAAGACCCCACAACCACATCCACAGAACTTTGTGGGCCTCACTTGCCTCAGTTAAGGTCGGTGTTCATGACTCCACTAAGATAATAGTGATAAGTAGTGATATAGTGATGAATAGTTATAATAAGATAATAAGAATTTTTCAGAAATTAATGAATTCATAAATGATGGCTGTTTTTGATCGTGTACTAAAATACACCTCATATGTAGTATTCTGGCAACTGAACACAAAACATTGAGAAATCACCTTCACACTGCATGTGTCATGTAGCCATGTCCAACATGATAGAGTGAAAAAGGTTTTCCTCTCATCCCGTGTGGAAGTGGTAAGTTTTTGGTTTCTTCAGTTGAGACGAAATACATTTAGGGCTTTTCTTTATAATAGTACAACATTATTCTTGTAAAATTACAGCTGGTACAACCATTTTCTTGTAATATTTTGACTTTATTCTTGTAAAATTACAGCTGTTTTCCCACTATTTCAAGTTTATTCATGTAAATTTTATTCTTGTAATTATGACTTTATTAACGTTCATGCCTGTCACAAATTTTGCTGGACAAAAATTTACCTACAAATGATTGCCAATAATCCAGATCATTGATTTTTTTAGTCCATTTTTTCCTTAATTGGACGGGGTAATAGTGCGAGTGCAAACAAAAAAATGACACAAAAAACCCCAACAAAAATAAAATGAACTCTCGGTCTCATAGCAAAAATTTCCCTTAAATAAAAATCATAACCAAAAACAGACCACTTTATTAATTATCGTGACAGGCCTATTCTTTCTCCGTGAATCACCATCTTTTTGTGGTGTAGGGGTTTAAGTGCTTGAGTGATCCTAGGAGCTATGTTGTCAGGGGCTTTATGCCCCTGGTAGGGTCTCCCAAGGCAAACAGGTTCTAGGTGACTGGCCAGACTAAGAGTGATTCAGAAGACCCTATTGAAAATACCAAGAGGAGTGACCACACCTCGCCCGGACTTGTGACACCGGGGCCTCACCCTGGACCCAGGCCAGGGCGAGGGGCACGCAGGCGACCGCCTGGTGGCCAGGCCTTCACCCGTGGGGCCTGGCTGGGCCTAGCCCGAAGAAGCCACACGGGAACTCCCCCCCCCCGCAGACCCACCACCTGCAAGGGCAGGCAAAAGGGTCCGGTGCAATGCGATTTGGGCAGTGGTTGAGGGCGGGTGTCCAGGCGACCTGGTCTTTGGCGCCCAAATCTAGTTCTTGGGACATGGAATTTCACTTCTTTGGTGGGGAAGGAGCCCGAGCTTGTGAAAGAGGCGGAAACATTCCGACTAGATATAGTTGGACTCACCTCAACCCACAGTTTGGGCTCTGGAACCAAACTCCTTGAGAGGGGCTGGACCTTGTTGTTCTCTGAAGTTGCTGCAGGAGAGAGGCGGCAAGCTGGTGTGGGCTTATTAATAGCCCCTATGGTGCCTCTGTGTGCCTCTGTGCTGGAGTCATCCCCGGTGAACGAGACGGTTATTTCCCTACGCCTTTGGGCTGGGGAAAGGGTCCTGACTGTGGTTTGTGCGTACACGCCCAACGTCAGTTCAGCGTACCCAGTTTTCTTGGAGTCTATCAGAGGGGTTCTGAAGAGCACCCCAGCTGGTGACTCCATAGTTTTACTGTGAGACTTCAACGCCCATGTGGGCAATGACAGTGTGACTTGGAGGGGCGTGGTTGGGAGGAACGGCCTCCCTGATCTGAACCCGTGCGGTGTGTTGTTGCTGGACTTCTGTGCGAACCACAGTTTGTCCATAACAAACACCATGTTCGAACATAAGGATGTCCATAAGTGCACTTGGCACCACCCTAGGTTGCAGGTCTATGATCGACTTTGTGTTCGTATCATCAGACCTGCGTCCGCATGTTTTGGACACACGGTTGAAGTGAGGGGCTGAGCTGTCAACTGACCACCACCTAGTGATAAATTGGTTTAGATGGCGGGGAAGGATGCCGGACTGACCTGGTAGACCCAAAAGCGTAGTGAGGGTGTGCTGGGAACATCTGGCAGAGTCTCCCGTTCGTCGAGTCTTCAACTCTCATCTCCGGCAGAGCTTCGCCTGCATCTCGAGAGAGGACAGGGATATTGAGTCTGAATGGGCCGTGTTCCGTGCCTCCATTGCTGAGGCAGCCAGTCGTAGTTGTGGTCGCAAGGTGGTCGGTGTCAGTCGTGGCGGCAAGCCCCGAACCCAATGGTGGACACCGGGGGTTAGGGCTGCTGTCAAGCTGAAGAAGGAGTCCTATCAAGCATGGATGGCTTGCGGGACTCCCGAAGCAGCTGACATGTACCGGCAGGCCAAGCGGAACGCAGCTTCGGCGGTGGTCAAGGCATAAACTCGGGTGTGGGAGGAGTTCGGCGAGGCTATGGACCATGACTTTTGGTCGGCCTCGAAGAGGTTCTGGGAAACCGTCCGACACCTCAGAAAGGGGAAGCAGCCCCTAGTTCACAGTGCGGATGGGGGCTTGCTAACCTCGACTGAGGATATAGTTGGTCGGTGGAAGGAATACTTTGAGGCCCTTCTAAATCCCACTGACATACCTTCCGTAGAGGAAGCATAGTCTGAGGATACGTACGTGGACAGTTCTATCACCGTGGCTGAGGTAATTGGGGCAGTTAAAACACTCCCCAATGGCAAGGCTCTGGGGGTACACGAGTTTCGCCCTGAATTCCTCAAGGCTCTGGATGTTGGAGGACTGTCTTGGTTGACACACCTCTACAACATTGCATGGAAGTCGGTAACAGTACCTCTAGACTGGCAGACCGGGGTGGTGGTCCCCATTTTTAAAAAGGGTGACCGGAGGGTGTGTTCCAACTATAGGGGGATCACACTCCTCCGCCTCCCTGGGAAAGTCTACTCTAGGGTGATGAAGAGATGGGTACGACTGTTAGTCGAACCTCGGTTACAGGAGTTGCAATGTGGTTTTCGTCCCGGTCGTGGAACACTGGACCAACTCTACACCCTTGTAAGGGTAATTGAGGGTATGTGGGAGTTTGCCCAGCCAGTCTATATGTGCTTTGTAGACTTGGAAAAGGCATTCCACCGTGTCCCTCGTGGTGTCCTGTGGGGGGTGCTCCAGGAGTACGGGATTGGTGGTCCGCTACTACATGCCATTCGGTCCTTGTACAATTGAAGCAGGAGCTCGCATTGCCAGCAGTAGGTCGAGCTTGTTTCCGGTGAACATTGGCCTCTGCCAAGGCCGCCCTTTGTCACAAATTCTGTTCATAATTTTGATAGACAGAATTTCTAGTCGCAGTCATGGCGTTAAAGGAGTCCAGATTGGTGACCTTAGGATCTCGTCTCTGCTATTTGCAGACAATGTGGTCCATTTGGCCTCATCAGACTGTGACCTTCAGCGTTTACTGGAACAGTTTGCAGCTGAGTGTGAAGCTTCTGGAATGAGACTCAGCACCTCCAAATCTGAGGCCATGGTTCTCAGTCGGAAACGGGTGGACTGTACCCTCCGGGTTGGGAGTGAGGTCTTGCCTCAGGTGGAGGAGTTCAAGTATCTTGGGGTCTTGTTCACTCGAGCTCGGCCATCTGAGGAGCTCAGTAGAGCCGCTGCTCCTTCACATCGAAAGGAGCCAGTTGAGGTGGCTCGGGCATCTAGTCTGGATGCCTCCCGGGCGCCTCCCTGGTGAGGTGTTTTGGGCATGCCCAGCCGATGGAGCTGGAAGAGGTCGCCGGAAACGGGGAAGTCTGGACTTCCCTACTGAGACTGCTGCCCCCGCGACCCGGACCCGGCTAAGCGGAAGAAAATGGAATGGACAGGTCTATTCGCATCATATTTTGGTTTTATTACAGTAATATTACAATTTCCCTCAAATTACAACTTGATAATGCGACTTTTTCGTTAATATTTCAACTGTATGCAGCTAAAATGACCTTTTCCCTCATGATATTACAAGTTTATTATTGTAAAATTACTTGTGTTTTTTTTTAAAAAAAGGTCTTTTTGCTTTAATATTTCAGCCTTACACAACTAAAATGGCCATACGTTCTCATAATATTATTCTTGTCAAATTGGCATGTTTTTGTTAAATTACTAATTTTTCTCTTAATATTTTTACCCATTTCTGCTGTTGTTTTGTTATCGTAACTATGACATTTTTCCCATAATATTATAACTTTTTTCACAACCTAATATTCAAAAATTACAAATGTATTCATTGTTTTCATTGATTCTCATAATATTACAACTTTAAAAAAATAGCGTATTTTTTGCTTTAACATTTCATCTTTATGCAACTCATAATATTACGACATTAATGGTAAAATTAGGACTGGTTTTCATTAGATTACACCTATCTATAACAATAATAATCTATAACAGTAGATTTTGACTTTATTCTCGTAAAATTATTGTAAAACTATTTAAACTTTATTGCCACGTTATTAATTTTTACAACCAAATTTTCCTAAAGCTACAATTTTATTTTTGTTAATTTAATTAATTTTATTATTTTTAAATATTATTTTTTACATTTTTTTTATTCATTGTTGCCTTTCTCATAATATTACAACTATATGCAATAATAAATTTAACAATGTATTATAAAGTATAATTGAAATATAATAATAATTATATAACATTATATAATAAATAGCGTATTTTTATTTAATATTCGAACTTTGTGCAACTCATAATATTACAAGATTATTCTTGTAAAATTAGGCCTTGTTTTTGTTAGATTACAACCTTTTTTCTCTTAACATTTGTACTTCATTCTCGCAAAATTACCCCTTTTTTCAGCTTTCGGCTATTGTTTTTTTCCTATTTTTTCAACTTTTCTACCATATTATTTGTACTTTCTTCCAATAATATAACTTTTTCCGCTAAAAAATTGTTGTTAGTTGTTGTTTAATTGTTTATTGTTGTGATTAGGAGTTTAAATTTATGATGCCATTTTTGCAGCGCTGCTGGAAATTTGCATCTATCTTTTTCAACTTTCTTCTCGTAATTATGGTTTCATTCACATAATATTGTGACTTTTTTCACAAACTGTTTCCAAAAACTACAACTTTATTCATGTTTTTTTTGTGTCTCATAATATTAATAAGATCTTTTTGTTTAAAAAAAAAATTTTGCTTTACTATTTCAGCATTACTTTCCTCATAATAGTATTACATGATTATTGTGAAATTACGGCTTGTTTTTGTTAGATTTCTCCTAATATTTGGACTTAATTCTCGTACAATTACAACTGTTTTTCTCGTCTTTCTGCTGTTGTTTTTTCACTATTATTTCAACTCTCTTCCCATAAGTGGGAAGAGAGTTACGCATTTTTTTTGCATCATCATTTTGCATCATTTTTTGGTATTGTTGTTTCTCCCATCAAATTATATTTTTAGAACGCGCCTTGGGCCGCGCTTCTGACTCCGGCATGTTCCTGAGCAGTACGGGTAAAGAGCACCTTTGAGGGAATACACACACTTTCGACAAGAAAGGTACGGAGACTACAAACCTTGACCCCGAATTCATAAAGGTGCAGTTGAAACAAAAAATGAAGCATTTAATCAGACCACTAAAACTCTGAATGAGGGTACAGTAGTGACTGCACCTTTTCAAGTTGAAAAGTTTGCTCCCAAACACTACAGATGCAATGAGTACAGTTTCAGGTTCACTCAAAGGACAATGGTTTTAAATTGCAACGTGTACCTTTTCCCGGTTAAACGGGGTACGGGCATGTTCCCAAACTGTAAAGGTCAGTCACAACCAAAACCCGAGTGCAGAAATGCACTTTCTGGGTCGTTCAGCGACACCATGGGCGTGTTCAAGGGAATCATAAACTTTTAGTGTGGATAATAATAACATGGAATGACAACTATTTAGGGTGAGCATTTGGAGGAAAAGCTAAAAACAACACAGGCTGGCTATGCTGGTGTCTATTATACCCCCCCCCCCCCCCACACACACACACACACAGCGTGGAAATATGTGGAAAACCCAGTTTTAGCGTCTTGTGTGCTCGCCTGTTAAAAAAGGGGGTGGGGGATTAACAGCACAAACATTCCCATGCAGCCATGTTACCACCACCTTCTCATTTTTACATGTCAAAAAACTTTCATGGCGACAAAAAAACGCGCAACGCTGTCCTCACCATGTGTGACGAAGTCGCCACGATAATCCCTCCAATTCCGTCCGAATTCCACTTTTTTGGGGGGGGTCGTCCTCGAACTCTTCTTGCCCGGGACTCGGAGGCTTTCCGGCGGGCTCAGAGGGGACGAAGGAGTGGGCAAAAAGCGGTGGTCGAAGCCTCCATTTTGGAGCGGCGGCGGCGGCGGAATGAGAAGAAGAAGAAGCAGAAGAAGAAAGGAGGAGGAGGAAAAGACGCGAGGCACAAAGTTGGACACTCGCTACATAGTTAACATTCCACACGTCACGTGACGGACCGACGCGCGTCAGCAGTGAAGATCGTCTACGCGCGGTCGATGCTCCACTGCACACCACGTCTAATTGAATGTTTCAGACGTTAAAGAAATTTAAATATTAGTGAATGACAACACAACTGAACACAAAATGCGGTTTTGAAATAAAACTTTAAATCCCAAAGCTACATGGTCCTGTGTGAAAAAGTGATTTTAGCCAAAAGCTAATAAGTGGTTGGGCCACCCTTAGCAGCAACAACAGCAATCAAGCGTATGGCATAACTTGCAATGAGTCTCTTACAGCGCTGGGGAGGAATTTGGCAGAATTGTTGTCATTCAGCCACATTGGAGGCTTTTCCAGCATGAAGCACCTTTTTAAGGTCACGCCACAGCATCCCAATAGGATTCAGGTCAGACTCCCAAAGTCCTAATTTGTTTTTTTCTTGGACTTGCTGGTGTGTTTTGGATCTGCTGCACAACCCAAGTCGGTTCCAACTTGCGGTCAGACAACAGAGTATTTTTCCAAAGGTCTTGGGGAATAGAGACGAGCCTTAATGGTCTTTTTGTGTGTTTCTCATGGTGGAGTCATAAACAATGACCTTTACTGAGGCAAGTGAGGCCTGCAGTTCTTTGGATGCTATTGTGGGGTCTTTTGTGACTTCTTGGATGAGTCGTCGCTGCGCTCCTGGGGTCATTTTCGTTGGCTGGCCACTCCTGGGATGATATATCACTGTTCCATATTTCCTCCATTTGTAGTAAATGGCTCTCACAGTGGTTTGCTGGAGTCCCAAACCTCTGGAAATTGTATAACCTTTTCTAGATTGAGAAATCTTTTTCTCACCACTGCAAACACCGTAGTTACTGTAGTTACATACATGTAGTAGTTACATACTGAGAGCTCTACCTAACCTTTAGCGGCTACCTTATTAAAGATGCTAATGGTTTTATGAGGTAATTATAGTAAAAAGATAGACCACCACTAAGTACTTTGCTTGACTTTATCAATATTTGCCAACAGTTATAGACACTAGTTTCTAGTATGGCTAAAGAAACGACAGCAACGTTGTCAGTACGTTTCCTCCTTGACCTCATGTTTCAGGAGGTTTTGTCTTTTCAAAGCAATCAATAACGGCAATAAAAGCCATTAAATCTCAGCTTTCACTCAGGAATCAGTGAAAAAAGTAAAAAGCATTCATTTACACTGGAAGCAGTATAGAAAAACAGGAGAGTTTGAACAGGAGAGTTCAAATAAATATGTGCATACAGGAGGAAGTCCTGGGTTTATCAAAATGTCCGTTAAACCATGAATGAGCCAGCAAAAAAAAACAACAAATCTAACATTGTTACAAAGATGAAATAATTGCTGATGTTGTGAAAAGATGGAATTGGCATTAAAAAAATTTGCTGATGTTGTAAAAAGATGAAACTGACATTACAAAAATTAGCAAGCAAGGTATTTCATTATGGAGCTTTTTCCCCCTGTGTTCTAAAAACAAATAATATATAAACAAAATGTGAAATAAAATAAATCACATAATTTTCAAAATTGTCCACTAATTAAATTGTGGAAAATCATCTCGAGGAACTTTTAGGACTAATGGAACAATAGCCTCCACAAAACAATTATATTCATGAATGCAAATACGATAAATTTGGTCGAAAGCGGTTCTGGCTTGATTGACAGAATCCTATATTTTTTGGATCAGTCGTGTTATTTTCTAGAACATGTTGGAAACTTATCCTGTATTTTTTAGATTCCAGGGTTCCAGACTCAAGGGTCTGAATGACTCGAATAATGCTAACGTTAGCATACCTAGCATAATAGCGCTGTTTGTATAAGTGCCTATCCCTGAAAATGTTAAGTGTCTGCTTAAGTTCAAAAAAATGAAAATCACAAAAATGCTAGTATGCGCATGCTAGCAATGCTAACACCTACCATAATTGTATTTACCTGAGAAAATGGTGAAAAATCCTAACATGCTCATGTTAACAAGCTAAGACCTACCATCGTAGTCCTATGTATTTATATTTGTCTACCTATATAAATGAGTAAAAATGCATTATTGTTAATGTTAGAATGCTAGCTAGCTAACATTAGCATGATAGTGGTAAGTGTTTATACACGTCTACGCATGAAAATAGTAATGCTAGTATGTTAAGATGTTAACATTACCATGCTAACACCTAAAATAAATGTTTACCTTAGAAAATGGTGAAAATCGTTAACATGCTGATGTTAACATACAAACACCTACCATTATAGTGGTAAGTGTTTATATATGTGTCTACCTATAACAATGCTACTGTTGATGTTAGCATGCGAGCAATGCTAAAACTTAACATGATAGTGTTTATACAAGTCTCTACCCACGAAAATATCAAAAACGCTAGCATGCTAAGATGTTAACGTTAGCATGTACCAGGAAGGCTAAATGTCCCAAATAAATGCTATGACCATTTTTTTTAAGTTATATGCACAAATGCAAAAAATGGTGCTGTCGCCAGAAGGTGATTCGGATCACCCCCAAAATGTCATTAATTTTTCCACACCCTGTGTCTAACAATTCCGGACAATTCCAAATCCATTCAAAACTTTTCAAGTTATTTTGACGACAAAAAGTGATGAGCAAGGTTTAACGTTTTGTTGGAGTTTACTCAGAGTACGTTTTGGATGCAGCAAAATGTGTTTGGTGGACAATGAGGTGTAATACGTAAGTTTCTGCGTTTTGTATTTACTTCATTGTCTTTGTCAACTTTTTCATGAAATATGTAACACATAACGAAAATACCTTAACTTTTTGAGCAACTGTAATTTACTTTTTTAACCTTGCCAGTAACTTCAGGGCTTACAGCCAGCGGTGAGCTCTCCCTCCACCCTGCTCACTACTCAGGATGGTTTGATCCGCGTCACGTGGCAAACTTTTGATGACGCCTAGGCAACATGAGCATGATGAGCATCCCTCCTAGCGTGAGCGAGCAAATGAGGGCCTAATATTAATTAATAAGGAGTTTCTCCCTCATGCCCCCCTCCTCATTGAGAATGCCTCCTCGGGCAACTGCCAATGCGTGCCTCAGCCAGAACCGTCAAAGGTAAAAAATTGAGTTTTACGACTACACAGGTCGTTGTCGTGCCTTCTGAAGAGACACCATTAGATGGCGCCACTTCACAGCTAGATTGGTGTTTAATTTTGGCTCGTCTGGAAGACAAAAAAAAGATTTTAAGATTGCATACCAACAAGTGTTTTTTTAAAGCATCTTAACATCAAGGCACACTGGACCATTTATGCGAGCTATTCTGTCTTCATGACCTTCACGATTTGTGCTGCAACGCCATGCTGCACTCCAGTTCCACTTCACGTTTCTTAATATTTTGGTCTCCTCGTGCAGCTACACAAGTAGGCCAAAATATTGGAAAGTAGAACAAGTTTTACTCTAGCGGCGCAGCAGATATGCAGAGGTTGTTTAAGGCACAGGCGACTTGTACGATCTTGTCAAAGGTGGACATGTTGGAAGTGTGCTCGACGGCTGAGGCGAAGGGACTCTCCACGGGGCCGGTGAGCATGGCATACCGGTGTCTCACCATGGACACCACCCTCTCCACATGAGCCCGCACACCCTGCACGTCCGCCTCAGCGCCACCCGCTGGCGAGGAGCCCTCTGCCATCCCAAAGCGAGCACCGCGGGCTGCCACAGCGTCAGCGATGTCCAGATCCCGGCTGGCCAGAACCACGTCGCCTGGGAGAAGCTTGCACAGAAATCCGCTACTCTCGGCCAGATTGCGGGGGGCGGTGTTTCCCAGGACGCCCCGGGAGACAAAGGTGACCACCCCCTGCGGGGCCACTCCGATCAAGTAATTTAGGGTGTTGAAAGCTGCCGTCGCCCCTTGTTGGAGCTTGTTGTCATGGGTAACCGGGCCTTCACAAGGCACGGTAAAGCAGTCCACAATGACAGCGCAGTCCGGGCAGGAAGTGCACAGCGCGGCGGGAAGGTTTTTCCTCAGCTCAGCTCGCGAGGGCCAGAAGACAGCGGTGGGCACAAGCGTGGAAGACATGATGTTGACCATGTGGTGCACCGTCCTGACCACCGTGCCCACCTTGATGCCAAAGCGGTAGGCCAGGTCTTGGTTCCGCAGGTCCAAGCGGAGACGCATGAGTGTGAGCAGGAGCTGCTGGAACTTGGACAGCTTGACGTTCCTGATGGCGTCCATGTGCGGCGCCAGCAGCAGCATGACCGTCTCCAGCACGAAGAAGTTGGGCAAGCCTGTGTAGAACTTCACCTTCTCCGCGTCATTCCTCAGGGAGCTCTCCGACAGGGACATCTTCTCCACAGACTCCCTCAGGGCTCGATTCTCTCGTCTCAGTGCCTTCTGGACATACTCAAAGTTGACCGACGTGTTAGAAGTCCGAGCTGATGTTCCGTCCTTGCCGTCGCTCGCAGACCCATCATCTTCGTCATCGTCCTCGTCATCTGCACTCATTGATGATGACGCACTGCCCTCCATGTTGGATTTGCGCTCCAGTCCAGACCCGCCCTGGCGTTGCATAAAGAGCAAGGCATTGGCCGCCTCCACGCGGGCTTCCTGCTTGTCCGGGACGTCCAACAGACCTGGTTCCTTCATCTCAGCAGAGAAGATGGACGGAACATAATCAGGTGAACGAGGGTTCTTCACTTGCTTACCTGCACGCCAACAAAGAGGATGCAGTACTTTGTATTACAGTACTTGCTGAAGCAGTTTCAGAAACAAACTACAGATTTAAAGGAAAAACAATATAACAAACTTCCTTGCATATACTGGACTTACCATTTGACTAAAACTAACTTTATTTAAACAAAAGCGCAAACACATGTCAAAAGGTTAATAACACCAAGAATAACGCGTTGGAAGTGTCCTACCGGAGATGAAGTGCGTGCTGCACAGCCGGCTGCCGTCGTTGGGCACCCAGCCCTGGCGGTTGACGGCCGCTATCCACCGCTGTTTCCTCTCGGGGTCCCGGGGGAAGCGATAGAAGGACAGGCTGGTGCCGGGTGTCCTTCGGTTCCTGCAGCCGGCCACCACACACGTATGAACCATAGCAAAGGCAGCGGCTAGCTAGCTAGCTGCCTGCAGGGGGCAGTTTGACTCCCAAAATGGCGGCCATCGAGTCGAACGATGGGCGGGGAGGGGAGGAGCGTACAACTGACGTCATGCAATTATGAATGACGCGCGGGAAGGGGAAGAGCGTACGTCTGACGTCGTCCAATGACAATGGACTCAAGGGGAAAAAAATTTTAATTTTTTAAATTATTTTTTAATTTTTTTTAATTTTTTTTTAATTTATTTTTATTTTTTATTTTTTTATTTTATTTTTTTTCTTAATTTTAAATTACAATAGGGTGTCCAAACTTTTCCTCCTGAGGGGCGCACACTGAAAATTCAAAAGGTGAAGGCCAACTTTGTGCATTAAATTATCTTAAATCAATCAGTTGTTGGTCAAAATAGGCTAAACCAACTGAACCAAACATCTTAGCTTTGTGTTATATGCAAACCAAATTACTGCACTGTAATATTTTACAACATAAGTCTCACTATTAATGAAGTGATTTTTACAATAATACATCTAAAAAAATACCCCCAAATAATCCAAACAAGGAAATATAATCATTTTCTGCAGCCATTTCTGAAGCCAGTTTAACTAATGAGTAAACAACAGAACCAATGAATGGTTGTGGATGACCACAATCCATTCAGTCATCCTCCTTTTAATGTGACACCTGATATAATCAGGTTTCCATCATTTAAAAGAAAAGTGCATTTTTTTTCCCAAATTTTGTTCATCATCCACAATACTTATGAGAGACATGAAGACACGCCTCACTTCTGTGAGTTCTAAAGATATAAAAACAGATTTGAAAATAAGAGGCACTTCATTAATCCATGTAATGGCCTATTAAAACACCTCCAACAAGGTTGTAACCAAGCAGTAACAAGTACAAATAATAGCGGTCCTATGTCACTTACCAGATGAAGTACTGTTATTAGTACATTTTTACTGCTACATGTCAAACAAGTTACCAGTAGGTGCAGTAGATTCTCAGAAAACAAACAAGACCCAGCATTCATGATATGCACGCTGTTAAGGCTGTGCAATTGGCAATTAGTTGGAAGGGGTGTGTTAAAAAAAAATAGCAGCGTGGCATTCAATCAGTGATCAATGATCAATTTTGTGAAAAAACAGGTAGCCCTTATTCAAGAATGAAACCAGCATTTGTTGAACATGTATTTCTCTTTGAAAGCATGAAGAAAATGGGTCGTTCAAGACTTTTTTCAGAAGAATAGCATACTTTTTTTAAAAGTTGATTGGACTTATGAACTTATGGAGAGGTGCAAAAAATGTTTGGCTGTTCAGCTATAATTATCTCCAATGCCTTAAAATGGAGACACAAGGCAGAAAATGGAAGACAACCATGAAAATGGATGGAAGAATAACCAGAATGGAACAGGCTCAGCCAATAATCAGTTCCAGCTCCAGGGTGATCTAGGCAGTCTGGCGTTACCTGTTGTGAATGTGTAGTGAATCTAGTCGTTAGACGGTGGTGTGTGGCGAGGTGCCACTATGCCAGTAATGTAGTTCTTCAGCCTAACAATGGCACTAACATTAATAATAACCATGTCACTTTAGCTTGGTTAATATGAAGGTGAAGGTTTTTTTTCATAAGGCTTTTATAGGTGGAATAAAGGTATCCCATTACATGCATTCTTAGCTCTCTCTTTTTATCTATTTTCATATCTTTAGAATGAAAGGGAAATGTGAAGGTTCATGTCTCACATTGGGATTGTGGATGATGGGCAACATTTTCCTTTTAAGGTAATCTTAAAGTAAACTATTGTGAGCTCATTTAGTTAGATACAAAATCTAAACATTAAAAGAGTTGGTTAAAGTCTAAAAATAATGTAGATTTTATATAAAGACCCGACAGCAAAGACTGGAATATGTACAATAATGAGTCCTAAATCTAGGTCATGTTTTTCTAGTCAGTGATAATTTGCAATGTCTAGCTATACTGTACAAAGGTTAGGATTTCATCTTTATTTGTTGCCAGGGGATGGTGTCAGCCGAACCTTGAAGATTACCCTAAGCGTACGTTCTCAGCCCACCTCCTAAAGTTTACTTTATTATATAGTTATTAGCAGTGCCACCTGGATGACGTGACCATTGCGGGCCCGCCCCTCAGAATTTCATGATGTAATGATGATGATGTTGTCTCAAGGCTGGATTTTTCAAGTCATAAAGGTTAGAGTCATCGTCAAGTCATCGAATGTGATACTTCTCCGGAGTCATAATTGGTGAACTGTCATCTAAGCCTACATGTCGGCAATCATAAAGGCTGATGTGGCATCACTGAAGGTTGGATGTGAAGAGTCATAAAGGCCTATGTCAAGTCATGTGGAAGCCTGGGTGTTGGTTGGCAACAAAAATGACATGTTTTTGCAGTCAGCAGATAACATACTTATTTGCATGTCAGATTTTTTTACTCTAAGAGTATAAAAAAAGGATACTTTGCACTAGAGTATAGCTTTGTCTAAATTTTGAGAAAAGGAAATGGATTCAAACAACCCAAGCAAACCATTTCTTTCAGACCCCAATGACATTGCAAATATGCTTCTCTCCGGGCTGCTGGACGGGCTTCACCTTGGCGAAGCGAGGCCACCAAGTGACTTTGGACATAGGTCTTCATTTGCCAAAGACGGGAGCTCTTCAGAAACAGACACCCCCACCACACTGTGCTCTGATGACGACATCCAGGGTGGGTACAAGACGAACTGGAGCCCCGCCAGTCAGGAATTGGACCACGAGGAGGATAATGGGGTCATACTGGAAAGGCTGATCTCAAAATATTCCAAATTGTCATCATCTCCACATAATGATGACATTTGTGCAGTCTGCCCAGAGTCTTCAGAACATGGTTGTAGTTCTCAGGCATCCTCCATAATAAGCTTGAACGCAGAAATCAAAGCTGCTATAAAAACCGCCTCCAGCACCATCTATAGGGGCTTAGTTCATCACGTTGACCACTACAATGATCCCACAAAAGAGGGCAATTTTGTTTTACGCAGAGAGCATCTCTTGGGACACGATCCATGTATCCATACATCCATTGACACCTCAGTATGGAGCGATGGCGACAACGAGGCCGCTATGTTATCGCCCCAGGTCTCCGCTGGCGAAGAACATGATCCGGTAATAGATGAAAATGAACAGGAGGAAGACCTGGCGTCAAAATACATCAGCCTGTCCCCACGAGGCAAGCAGACCGGAGATGTGACACCAGCCTTAAGCCCTGCATTCCAGGGTTTAGGTTTTAATGTGCTCAAGAATTCAATCCCGGAACCTCCGGAATACGGACCGCATATCCAGACATTCTCCCCCACTATCGTAACCCGGGATGACGGTCTCCTGGACAAGTGTATACAGGACGCTGTAAAAGACAACAGCACACATAATGAAGCCATGCCATCCAAATCACCCAGCCCATCATTACCAGAGGAGCATAATGCAGATGTGACTCCAGCCCTGTTATCTGCCTGTGAGGAGTTCTATCTTCAGGAGAATGAAGAATTTCACTTAGAAACAACTGAGTATTTACCTACCTACTTAAACGAAATCCATGACCTCAAAGCATCCACATCCTTATGTCCATCACCACCAGAAGAGCAAGAAGTGACAAAGGACCAGATGGCCATGCTTGGAGAGTTCATTACTGAGATAGATGACTATGAAGAGCAAGCTCAACATGAGGTAGTTAAGTACTTTGGTCCATCGCAATCACCAGAGGAGCAGGGTACAGAGGAGACAGCAGTCTCCATCTATTCTGATCAGATGGACCAAGAGAAAAAAGACAGTGTGGTACCAAAATCATTAACCTCATCACCAAGAGAGAAGCTTTTTGCCGACAATGCTGCATTCCTGATCGCCACTGATCAGGCGGTGGATCTAGTGGAAGACCATGTTGAACCAGAGGACTTGGCATCCAAATCCTTAAGCCGGTCATCAGAGGAGCAGATGATGAGTTGTGAAGGGTCAGACCTTGTGGAAGACAGTGGTGATGCTGACCAAGTGAATTATCTGGATGATGAGTGGTCCAGCTCATCACTACTACCTGAACAGGAAGCAGATATGAAGTCTGCCTCGATCTCTCCTTGTGAGTATGTTGTGAAACAAGGTGATGTTGAACTAGTGGAAGAAGTGGCATCAAACTATGCATCACCTCAACAGCAGGGTCAAACTATTCTTGAAGTGAGCACAGGTAATCTTGAAATCCTCACTGCAGGAACAGCAGACAGGATGCCTCCCAGTCGGAGGTCAGACCGTGTGGAGAATGGTCATGTAACAGAGGAAGACGTGTCAGCATGCAAATCACGAGGCACACCACCACAAGAGGCGCACAGTGGAGACATCCCTTTGATCACTGAGGAGGAGGACATCATTTTAAAAAAGGATTTAGGGGATGAACCTCAGCATCAGAAATCAGCCCCAATAATTCTTGAAGAGTATTTCAACGCTGCTATGAAGAAATTCTCCAACACGTTACTGGAGGCCTTAATCAGTCATCTGGAGACTTACAAAGATCCGGAAACTGACATGGCGGCCCAGGTTAGCACTCACAAAAACGCCCACATGAAGGCAACAAAGCAAGAAAAGGAAAAGGCGTCGCAGTCTTCAATCCCAGGGTTATCGGGACAACTGTGACCCTCAAGCAGCAAAAGTGGAAGTATTTTAACAACAATTTCACTCTGGTTGAATCAGAGAAACACTGGTTTTGGGGTCCCTCAACTGGTCAAGACTAAAAGAACAAAGACAGCCATGTAACTTTCTTTTTGATATTCCTAACAACAAAAGGGAAGATGGGATGGATCTACCCATTTCTGCTATTTTGGGAAATCCTGACCAGTGTGTTATAAGATAAGCAAAGATTCGTCCCTAAATCATCATCCAAAATATTTGTTTCAAATTTCCACTTGTCATAATTAAACACATGTGGTTTCTTGTGTGAAAAGGTTGATTGTTGGGATGGTCTTAACCAATCAATGATCAATTGATAAACTAGGTTTATCCATTGTGTAAAATGTATGCATGATCAAGTGTGACTTGAGGCAGTGGCGGAAAAACGGTGCAGTACTTGGCTGTAACCAAAATCTGCCTTAACTAGTTTACAAAAACGCCAGCCAGCTACTAGATATGGAGGTTAACGCAACTGCCTCTCCACTGGCACAGAAACAGGAATTCAGAACATTCAGCGATTACCTATTACCTTAAGAAAGTTCAAGAATCAGTTGTGTCTTCAGGTCAGAAAGAATTTTACTATTGTGTTATTTAGCAATTGTCCAGTGCATTAGTGAACGGGTAATATGGTGGCAGTTTAAAAGTAAGAAATTTGGCGGAGGGGCTCGTCTATGTCATCAAACAGAACGACATACTCACAGTGCAATGCAACAAAAACACTAACACAGCAAGCTAATGCATCACAAAAACCAACTATTACTACTGTGTGGGTGCATAAAACATAACTCCAAAGTTATAACTTATTTCCAAATGCCCGCAAGGGATGCTGGGTGGTCCAGCGGCCACAATATGAGCTATGAACAATACAAAATTTGATATTAGGAGTATCTTAATGTTTGCCCTTGTTTACTTCCTTGTTTACTTCTCTGACAACCTCCTAAAAAGCAAAAATGTGACAAAATGTTGGAGAGTGGGCGAGCTCATTTTAAGGCCAATGGTTAACCACAGCATTGGCCTCCACAAGGGGGCGCTTCACCATGGCCAGCCATTTTAACTGGTTAAAAAGTGTGTCCGGACACCTTTTTACTGGCATTTACTTGACTATTGTGCAGTAATTCCATTACTCTTATTTTCCATCCTCTAACCATTTCATTATCTTTATTTGCATGAACTAATTGTGGGATTTTTGTAGTACAGACGGCTTTCTCCTCTTCACCCGGTTCCTCTACGCTCAACTTTACATTCATACATTATTTTAATTTGTGGTTGTTTGGGGATGGAGTGTGGAGTGTATGGGGAGGGATTGGGGCATTGCCTTTAAGTCTGTTGAGATGTCTGAGTTGCATTTCGTGTGTATTTTTAAAAATTATGTATACAGTGTAGCTTGACTTGATAGAGGGCTTGGTTGTGTCAGGGGGCATAGTGTTAGAACACCTAGTGTACTTCAGCAATAATATGTAGTAGACATGACTCCGGACATTTTGGTGTGCCATGGATCTTCTGTAGCGGAAGTCTATGACCTAAGTGAAGTTGGCCCCACACCCTGCACAAATCTCGGGTCAAATAGTCTCATTTGTTTGTGCTGTGTTTGGCTGACCTATAAAAGAAACTAATAACTCAAAAACCATTGCAGCACAAACGTTAATTTTAATTTCACAAAACAGCACAAAGTTCATCCAGCCCCCCGACATGCTCCAAATTAAATTCAATTAGACTCATTTTTTCCATCTCGTTTAGTGTAGTTTTGTGGAATTAAAATGAACGTTTGTGCTGCTTTCGTTTTTGAGATATTAGACATTTATTAAAGGTCAACTGAGGTCAGTCACTTATCAACAAGCTCCGAATGAAACGAAAATAGTCTTATTTTGACCTCGTTTTTGCTGTTGGGTTCACTTGAAATCAGTGTTTGTGTGAGCACTGGGGGTGGGGTGGACGGGGCACGGGGGGGGGTGGCAGGGGGGGCTTCTACAGGCGCCTGCCTCTGGTGTCGGAGAAGGCAATGGCCCACGGCAGTTGTGTCTGGGGTGGCCTGTAGCTCCCGGGGTGTTGAGTATGGCCCCTGCTTTGGGGGGTTGCCCTGCTTGCCCGAAGCTGGCCGGCCCCCGGCGGGTGTTTCGGCGGTTGGCGCCCGGGCCCCCATTGTGGCCCTGGCTCGGCTGCCGAAGGGCGTCCGGCTGGGTCTCCCTTGAACCTCTTCGGAGTGGACTCGCGGTTGCCTCTTTGGGGGGGGGGTCGGGCCTTCCCCTCTGTAGGGAGCCTGCTGGAGGGCCGTGCTCCGGCATCTTCCTAGCCGGACCCTCGCTTTTAGAGGGAGTGTAGTTTGGGATGCATGGCGGTGTTCACCACAAACATCTCCTCATTCTCTGTTTTACTCTGATGCAGTTATCCTGTCACTGCAGAGTAATGTAGATTTAATGTAGATTTGTTGCACGTGTCATCTGGATAGTCATTGTTCAAGAGGTTCTGTTTCTTTTCTCGTTGTTTTTCTTGTATGTTTATCATTATTAGAACATATGTATGTATGTGTGTATACATATATATGCACACTGTATGTGTGTGTATGTATGTATGTACTGCATGGATATGTGTATGTGCACAATATGTGTATGTATACGTGTATGAATATGTGTATATGTATGTATGTATATATACATATATGTGTGTGTGTATATTTATGTGTTTGTATATATTAGTGTTATTATTTTTTTTTCCCCCTTTATTTTTGCTCATTTTGCTCTGTGACTGTTCTGGTTGTTGCTGAAATTGTGATTATCACGGTTGTTTATAATGTGGTTGAAATATGTTTGTGAGGTTCTTCTGCACCCTTTCTTATATCCCTCACCCCACCTGTCCCTTTTCAGGTCAGGTCTGGCATCAAAATGTGGTGCAACAAAATTCATAATAAACGCAGTCAAATGTGGATTTGGATTATGAAGTCTCCGTTGGCAAAGAAATTTTGCTCAGCATTTAAAGGCAGCTTGACTCCCATTCAGCTGTTATGATGCTGGACAAGACAAAAAAAAAAAAAATCAGTGTTTGCGCTGCTTTCGTTTCGGACATGTTAACAATTACAAATTTTAGGATGTTATATAATCAGCCACACTCAAAATGAAATTAAAATAATCTTCTTCTGTGCTGTTTTATGCAATGAAAATGCTTTTCTGCTGTCATACTACAAGTCAAGTAATACAGTCAGGTAAATGCCAGTAATAAGGTGTCTGGTCACTCATTTTAACCACTGTTTGAATGGGTGGCCACAGTGACGCGCCCCCTGGTGGTGGCCAATGCCGTGGACATTGAAGTGGTTAACCATTGGCCACCGTGAAACTCCACTGGTGGAGGCCAATCGCGTGGTCATTGCTGTGGTTAACAATTGGCCACAAAATAAGATCGCCCTTGTTGAAATGTTGGGAGAAAATGTACCACAAGCTACACAGAATACCTTGCAGCAAGAATGCTGTGTATGGCTGTTGTTTTGGCATGGGTATTGCAAGTTTATTTGGATGCCCACCAGGTGGGCAAGTTACTTTGTGCGACGTGTTGTTTGGAGCACTTTATTTGGACAAGCTACACATTGCATCGGACTATTTCGGTAAGTATGCCACAATAGCACTGCAAGTCATGTTACTGGCCACAGTTTGCATATTTAAGGTTTTAAAAAAGAATTTGGAAATGCCTAATGGGCCGGAATAGGACGTTCAGCGGTTCTAAGGTGGCCCAAAATTAACCAAGGGTGATATGTTTTATTTTTAAAAATTTGCAGACAAGTGTAATCGAACCACGCTATTGCGAGGGACGGCTTTACTAAATTAGGTTTCCCTGAATGAATCTTGGCGAGGAGTAACATATTCAGAGCTTCTTTACACGGTTACATTCTGTTTACATTCTATAAATATATTCAAGAAATGGCAATTGAAGAAGAATATACACATTTTTATTGTATACAGGACATATTGTGCAAATGAAGGTAAATTAAAATGTGTGTGTGTTATTTGGCAGCGCGTACTATGTTCCTTTGCATAAAACACTCAGCTGTGCAACCTAGTTTGTAGACGGCGGTGTTCCCGGCTCCTCTCACATGCTCCAATCTCTTCAGCTCGCTCAAGCAGAGGACATAGACGGGGGCCTTGATCCCAACGTTGGTCATCTTCTTCAGCTCCTCCATCTGAAAGTCTCCTGTGTCTCCTGTAGAGGGCGCCAGAGACAAATCAGACTTTTTGATGAATTTGTTTTGACATGTTCATGTATATGTGGAAAAAAGCAACTGACCCAGATACTCTGATAAGTACTTGTTCATGTTGTGGACCGCCTGATTGAGGCTGTTCAAGGTCATCTGCTTTAGAAAGGCTGGTAAACTGTGAAACTCCTGCTCAGAGACCACAGTCACACATCTAAACACAAACACAAATTGTATTAATTAATAAAGAAAAATGAACAACAAAGTTATCACTAGTAAAAGTCCCCGGACACGCCCCACACATCATTTATAGGCAGGTAAGTTAGCTAGAAATCACCTTCTGTGTTCTGCTTTTCTCTGTGAATGGGCATGCCCTGTCACCTTCTTCGACTGAGTCTGCAAGACAAGCTAGACGACACAAAATCCAAAAGCACACAAGCAGGAGATGAGAGAGATGAGCCTCACGTGCATGAGCTATACAGTACATGCTGGCACTGGGACATGGTCCTTCAAGAACTACACCTACTTTACAGATGTCTTGAGTGACAGAGCTGAGGTCGGGCATCTCAGGGGTGCTGGCCTCGTGGAACTCCCTTCTAGTGCGGGGGGTGCCCAAGCAGAACTCCTGCGTGGCGCCTCCGTCCTCGTTTATGTCGCTGACAGGTGGCTCTGCTGGCTTTTTGTCAAACCGGCAAGACTCTTGTGGCATCTTTGTACTCCCCTGAAGGCCAACATTGTTCTTGGTAGAATGCTTGGTAATCATGTTGGATTAGATGTAATATTTGTTTCATTGACGACTTTGAGGCGCACACCACTCTACGCTACACACAGAGACTGAAGAAGGAAGTCAAAACAACAAAATGTGTACCTCAGAGCAGCAAAGCATACAAGCATATTCAAAGGTCAAAATGTAAAAAGTGTAAAAAAAAAAATGTGTACATCTTGGCAGGTCTGCGATTGGTGTGAATTTGATTAAGAAAATGTTTTGTGTCTGCTTCTTACACTTTGTAAAGTGTTCCCCAAAATGGAGTCCAAGTGGGGCATCTCCAGCATCTGTTTGTCCTCCCCGTCCAAAATACGTAATTCTGGCACATCATACTCCCACATGTGTGCGGCTCGGCTTAACCCGTTACGAGCTGGCGTCGGAAGTTGTAAGGTGTGGCTGTCGTCACTCTGCATGATGATCGGCTCAGGATGGCGCATGCTCTGTGAAAAACGTGTGGTTCAGTGAACCCAGGCAAAAATGATGCAAAGATAGTTTTTCAATTTTACCTTTTGGGTGCTGACCAGACAGTTCATGTGGGGAGTTTCAAAGGTCGGAATCTCAGGGGTGGTGGCCGGGTCGTTAGTCTCACTCGGGGATTCAGAGTCCCCTTGTGGCGGCTTGGAGCAATGACCATTTGTTTTGTTTATTTTGAATCCCGATGTGCAAAACACAGGCGGCTCTGGAGACTCCAAGTTATCTAGCATTAAAAACAAAAGTGGCATTCATCCACATATGTCATACTTATGCTGTACTGTATATTGCACAACACCGCAGCAAAAGCTGAGTAGTGCGACCAACACTAAGCAGGGATGCACAATAATATCGGTCACGATAATTATCGGCATATAATGGCAATTATGACATCACACCGATTATAAAAAAAATAAAAAATCAACTGATAATGTAATCCAATAATTATAAACTTAATTTAGCTTCCAAATTTGTGTAGTTCTGACTAAAGCCTGCTGTATGCTTTCTACGTATGCGAGGTCCATGGCTCCTGCGGATAAATGACATAATTTTTGCCCTCTCGAACGGCCTTTTTCATGCGGGGAAACTCCCGCTACGTGTATCTTTCACATTTTTCCTAACTAGCTTTTATCTTGTCCTAATTGTCCTCCAGTCCTGGAAATTAATAGGCTTAAAGTTGGACTTGACTTTCAAAGCATTTGTATACGCTATAAATCCGATACAAAATGGAAGTAGTAGTAGTAGTAGTAATCTATCAAACAAACATTTACACAAATGAAAATACACCAGATATCTTACAGGCATTGTAACATTCCTACTTGGAAATATTTCCAAACCACAGACTAACGCTTGTTAGGCACAGAGCAAGCAAGCTTGTTACCACCACCCGCGGTTGTTCACACGCTTCAGATGAGGTCATCATTTGCGCGCCAGTAAATACAGGTGCCCATAGGCCTATATACAGCATTTTTTAAATTGTTTTTTATTACAAGGAAAAAAAGAGATTATATAAGAACCAATATAGACATTAATATCAACAACCAGTAGCCAATTTCGACATCCCTAATCCTAACGCATCTGTTCATTGGTAATCCCTCATTTGTCACGGTTAATTGGTTCTACACCCAAGTGCGCAAAGCAGGATTCCTTATTTATAAACAAAATCTATTTATAGTTATGGCATGGAAAATCTTCCGAATATGTATTTTTAACATTAGAGCCCTATACTTCAAATAACACCTAAATAGTCACTTTTACATTTGTATTACCAAATATAGATCATTTAAACCTGCGATAAAAGACTGTTGTTGTGGCAATCAAGCCTGGTGCTTGTCTCACCAAACAATAACTGACACTTAGTGACCAATGTAGTATTTGTATGGCTTATATTTTTATTTTACTTCATATAGCAATTTTTATGCTTGAAAATGCTTGATAATTTGCTTAAATATGCATTTGTTGACTAATAACACATTAATAAGACAACCACAAAAGTAATCATTTATTAATTCATTTTTATTCAAAGTTTGAATGTACACTATAAGTTTAACATCTGTCCAGTGACAACTGATAAAAAATAGCCTTTTGGCTAGTTGTGGTGCATTTGCAGCAACGATAATTAATGTACACTGTGCCTGTCAAATAAACCATAAATATTTTATTACTTTTTTGTTTGTTTGTTTTTTATATATTGATTACATATTGAGAAAAAACCTTGAGAGTGAAGGTGCGATGTTCCAACCACTATCTGCGTAGTAATATATTTGATGTACAATGACTACAGTTATCGTTAAAATCAACACACACACACACACACTAATGAAGCCTAGGACACATTATGAATGTTTGTTTTGGGTTTTTTTTCCAATTGCTCAGAAGTCTCTAACTCCATGTTCTTTTGTTAAATAAGGCACACAGACACACTGAGCTGGCATTGAAGTGGCCAACTATGTGTGTACTTTCGATAAAAACATTGGAGGTAGCTAAAGCTGCCGGATTCTGACCACTCACAACACTTCTAATGCATCTAGTGCTCTACTGTGGAATTACTTCAAAAAGTACATTGTGAGGTTGCCTACAGCCACAGCTCTTAATGCCAAATGACGCTATTTAAAAATCCATGGTGGTGCTTTTGTTGACCACTCACCAGGTGACATTTGTACTGCGGCTCAAATGGGGGTGGGCGAACCTTTTGACTCGTGGGCCACATTGGGATAAAACATTTGAGGGAGGGGCCGTCCACAGTATATAAAAGGTGACATCAAACAGAACAACATACTTGCTCACGGTGCAACAAACCAGAGACACAACACATCCACAGCAAGCTAACGCATCACATAAACTACTACCATAGACAACAACTAAGCGGAAAATATAACACATAACTTAAAATTATTTTTTCCAAATGCCCACAAGGCATGGTGGGTAGTCCAGCTGCAACAACAATACAGTATAAACTATGAACAATAAAACATTGGATATCAAGAGTATGTCAACTTCACCTCTTCAACTTCTCTGTCAACCTCCTTAACATACTTTGCAAACAAGCAAAAATGCCACAAACAACAAAATGTTGGGAGAAAGAGTACTACTAGCTACCCAACATGCCTTGTGGGGGGAATATGTGGGTGTTTTGTGGCGTGGTTATTGTGAATATATATTTATTTGTACGCCCACATGGTGCAGTAGGTTACGTTGTGTACCATGTGTTTGGATGTCTTTTTTGCTACAAGCTACAAATTACATCTCAACTCAATTACATCTCAAATTACAATTACATCTCAAATTACAACTCAAAAGCACTGCAAGTCATGTTGCCGGCTACAATTTCCATGTTAAAGGTTTGGGAATGCCCGGTGGGCCGGATTGAGACGCTTAGCGTGACCCGCAGTTGGCAGTTTGTCTGCCTTGGTTTTGGCCGCACATGATGGTTTGCCAAAGCAAACTCAACATTTATTTACCTTCTTTCGGGAGACTCGCAGTCAAAGGGTGGTCTGTTGACACCATGAGGTCCTGTGCTGGTCTGCAGGGGAAGAGACACAGTAGAGAAGTGGTGCCTTTAAAAAAATGATGACAAGTACCGTTGCGTCTACCCATTAGGTTTGTTGCCATTCTTGAGGAACAGATCCATGGTGAGGTCGTTGTTCAGACACACTGTGTGCTCAGAGATGCCAAAGTTGATCATCTGAGGCGTTTCCATCTCGTCTTTGTCCATGCGCAGTGCACATTTGGGAGTGAGGGGCAAAGGTGGCGGGGAGCGCATGTTGAGCGCAGGGTGAGGGAGGCTCATCTCAGGCATGGCGGGCACCTCAGTGCACGACTCCACCCCCGCCAGGTTCCTCCTCAGCTGCATCTCAGACAGGCCGAAGTCCGAGAGACGGGGGGTTTGCATGAGGTCGGTAAAGGCGGGCGGCGCGGCTGGCTGAGGCGTGGCTGGCAGACAGCTTGTTTCCGCCTCCTCGTGGCCTCCGTCGCCTGCTGCAGGCTCTTTCGGACCAGACTCTTTATCGCCTTCCTCCGTTTCCTGACCTTTAGGGCATGTGCAAGAAGCAACAATAGATATTGTTCATGTTCTGTGTTACTGCGACTTTATATTTAGCAAACAGCTAGGTGCATCAGATTGAATGCATTTTATTGTGTGCGTTTGATTTTATGCCCATTTAATAGCTCAGTTCACAAGACCAGACAATACACTCTTCTGCACTATGTGTGTATATGAGACAAAAAGATTGTATGGCTTACAAAAGGGCTCACTCCGCTCATGCCATTGTTCTATGGAACAAAGGTGCCATGGTGCTGGAACCAATGCACAGAGACCCCGTCCACATGTAGGCGGGTATCTCATAAAACAAAGGTTTTTTTCCACGTTTTTACCTATCATCCACACGCGTCCGCAGTTATACAGCAATGAAAACGAAGGTTTTCAAAACCACCGGCCAAAGTGTGGATCTGGCAAAAACTCCGGTTATACGTTTGCGTATGGACGCAAATAACCAGAGGTTTGCGTTTCCAAACATTACTTCCAGCAGTGACATCACAAACCCAAACCATATTTATATGAGAAACAACATGGATGCCCTCAGAACTGATGATGTTTTCTTGCGTCTAGTTAACTCTGTATTCTAAATCAACGTTTATAAACAATCCTACCTCCTTGTCAGTCCACAACAACGAGCCGGGTGCCATGTTTTGTGTTTCCGGAAGTAACGAGACGACGGAGCATGAATCTGATTGGATAGAATTTTAGTAACTCTTGCCGCCTACAAGTTTGGCTGTGGTTTTCAATGCATTTATCCGGTTACGCGAGGATGCGTTTTTTGTTTTGTTTTGCTTTTTAAATCGAGGTCGTGTGGAGACAATTTTTTTCATAACCGGGGAGAGAGAAATATGCGTTTTTAAAAATACCCTGCTGCGTGTGGACAAGACAAGAGTGAACCCTCTTCCCGCCTGTTGGGAAAACACACACGCATACACATGGCAATATATTGAGGAGGGCAAAATTATCGACTTCATTTTCATTTATTGTGTGATCAATTCATTTATGGATTTATTATCGACCCAGGCCTAGCACCCGTGAGACTTTTTTTCCTGAACCAAACTTTCAGCTATCCTCATGTACAACACTCTGCAAGCTATCAACTTAAAGTAGACTTTTGTTTTAAGTGTATTTTAAACTTGTATGACAGTTAGTGTTACATTTTTTGATGGTGACAGTTTGCCCTTGGAACAAATTATTTTCATTTGTGTTGTTTCCTATAATCATATTTCTTTTTAAATTAAGAAAAATGAATTGTGAGCAAACAGTAGAAATCCAGGCGTTGACTGTCATTTTAAAAACAAAAATGTAGTGTAACTAAGCTTACCGTTTGCGGGTTCTTGATATCCATATTTTTCAAAGTGTGCCTTCAGTGTCTGGATATCCTCCGCAACCTTGTGCCGCACGGCCCTGCAGGCATCGATAAAAGCGCTCACCTCCCTCTCGCGTGTTTTCTGCTCCGTAAGCGCCTCTTGCATCTGGCTCTGTAACAAAGAATTATCGTTGGGAAGGTTGAAAAAAAAAAAAAAAAGTCAATCCCAAAGGGGCTCTCACTTCTTTATTCTGTGCCACCTAAAGAGAGAGAACACATTTTTGCCTAACAGCAGTGGATAACGTGCATCACTATTTATGTAGCTCAGTGTTTCCCACAGGACTGCAATCTATTTGTTGCACAATTAAGTGCTGGGAGGCACAAAAGTGAAAGCTTTGTCAGACACTGAACCAGCTCAATAAATCCACCTAATAGAAGACAAACTACCATGCTGTATTGTAGAATGTATATAGTCATGGAAATAAATGATTAGACCAATGCCATGGCTATTGATGTAAGAAATAGGGCCTGGGCCATTTATGACGTATCACAAATTACTCAACATCTGAGAATATGGAAATGATACATTTTTTTTTGCTGCATTGAGATTCTGTCTAATGATTTCTGCTAATTTTAGCAGAAACCTGCCTTCAAAAACACACATTTTCAGAATCTGCCTTTGTCACCTCAAACTTAATGAAGAAATAATACTCCAAAGATATGAACCTCCAAAAGATGTGGCAATGCGGCATTAGGGCTGACTGTTGTAAGGCATTGAAGAGCCTCTCTCCTCAATCACTCTCCCATGACAACGAGCCAACAAGACAAATAAGACTTTGTTCGCTCATGGAATCGACATCACCAGGGGTGTAACGGTGCACATGGGTCTATTGAACTGTTTCGGCTTTGCATGTTCAAAACCAACCCTCGACCCTAATGAGGACAAGCTGCATAGAAAATGAAAGAATGAATGAATGTTCAAAACCAAACCGAAATTACATTTTAATGTACTGTTACACCTCTAGACGCCACAAGCCCAACCCCAACCAAAACGGGTACTTTAGTATATCTTAAAAATATACACGTATATATATACACGTATACATACATCCATCCATCTTCTTCCACTTATCCGAGGTTGGATAAGGGCCGACCTCTATATCTATATATATATATAGAGAGAGAGATATGGATATATATATATATATATATATAAATTGAGATATAGATATTGAGATATAGATATTGAGATATATATATATATGTGTGTGTGTGTATATAAGGCGTCATCTTGCAAATTCTAAGACACCCGATAGCTACTTTTCTGACTGAAAAGTTGGCAACAGTGTGTGAATGTACAACAAAGTAATAGGGTGACATTAGAAACTGATTTTGAGACTAAAAGTTATAATTTAACGAGAAAAAAACTCGAAATCTTTTTTAAAATTGTTGTAATTTTACATGTCATTGTGTCATAACAGGGGAATTGGGTGACCTTTGGCCTGGGTCAAAGGTAATATTACAAAAAATTTTCTTGTAAAATTACAACTTTCTTATATTCGTGACTTTTTTCCTAGTAAAAGTATCACTTGAAATCTCATACGTTTTTTTAAATGTGGCCCTACATACTCAGTCGACGGCTTTCAGAGTAGTGATAGAAAGTTTTAGACAATTTTTGACTCCGTTCACCAAAAAGAGCCGACTCTTTCGGCTCTAAGTGGCTTCTCTGATTTTTTGTTGTCACAATGAATTAATCTCCAAGTTACATTTTATTACCAAATTATGTGTATTAGTAACGTAAAAAAATGATGTAAAATGTATATAACGTAAATGAAGATGTATATAAAACCTTAATGAACAGCTACAAAAAATATGTTATAAAACATAAATACAAGAGCCATTTCAACAGACAAGGTCAAATCTCAGCATACAAATTTCAAACAATCAAACAACACACCACACAACAAAACAAATGAAAACGAGCAAAAGAAAAAGAACAGGCAAAGAGGCGGCTCTAAGAGCCGATTCGTTCGCGACTGGCGTATCACTGTCTCAGAGCCAGATCGTTCGCGAAAGACTCATCCTTCTACTACATGGTTTGGAAACTAGTTTGTGGGTCTCAGGTGAAGGAAGTTCTATGTCTTCATCCCCACTGAGCCCTGGTTGTTCGGCTTCAAAGCTTTAACTTTGACTGTGGTTTGTTTTGGTCGTACCTTCAAGCCCAATACGTCACAGGTCAAGTCGTGATAAGCTCGCTTGCCTCTCGCTGCTGCTTCTGGAAGGCCAAACAACGAAAAATTGCCCCATTAAGATGGCGGCATGTAAAAGTCAATTATTTTTATCGGCGTCATAACTCACCGTCGTCGTCGTCGTCGCTGTCACGGCGGTAATCATAGGAGCGCTGAAGCCGGGCCGTCTCCGTTTCGAGAGCCACGGCCAGCTTCTTCAACTTGGCAAAAAACTGCGCCGTAGGATCCATTTTCCAGACTTAAAATAAATTTCTGTTAATAGCTGCATAAATACAAAGGAACCGCTTTTACGACTCCCTCCCACGGAGCAGACTTACAAATACTTCACTTTCGGCGCCACAGTCGCTCTAACCGGAAATCTTCTTCTTCGATGGTGTGGCTAAACAGTGTTTGCGTCATCGCCCCCTTCCGGCACTGGGTCGTAACTACTCTTGAAAACAATGAAGAAAAGAAAAGACATTCATTTGCACGCTACAGTACTGTATGCCTAAAATAGATCCATTTGACTTGATAGAGACATTAAATTTAGTACAAAATGACAAATATATATTTATAAACAGTCAATTCAATGTGTGGACACATTTTATATGTTTGTTGCCTCATTTGAGTTTTATAGGATGTTTGCAATATACATGCACTCTAAGTTTGGCAATTTGCAAATAAATTAGTGATTATTATGATACTGTTCAAATGACATATAACAATAGTATAAGTATAGACTGTAGTCTAATGCATAACACTCTACACAATTAAGTTTTGTCCTCGTAAAATTACGTCATTTTTCTCCTAGAATTACGATTTTTAATATCATGGTATTACGACTTTTTTTCTTGTAATATTACGGCCTTTTTTGTAATATTATGGCTGTTTTCTCGTTAAATTACAACTTTTTTAGCAATATTATAACTATTTTCCCATTAAATTACCAGTTTTATTCTTATAAAATTAGGGCATTTTTCTCGTGGAATTATTAATCTTGTGGTATTATGACTTTTTCTCATTAAATGACGATTTTTTTTCTTGTAATATTCCGACTTTTTTCTTATAAAATTATGATTTTTTTTCTCGTAATATTCCACCTTTTATCTCCTAATATTACAAATTTTTCTTGTAAAATTACATGTTTTTCTTACTTTTCTGATGGTATTTTGACTTTTTTCTCGTAAAATTATGACTTTTGTTCTCGTAAATTCCGACTTTTTTCTCGTAAAATTCCAACTTTTTTTCTCACAATATTCCGACTTTGTTTTTCGTAAAATTACATTATTAAAAATTAAAAAGTTTTTTCTTGTAAAGTGATGGCATTTTTTTCATAGAATACTTTTGATCTTGTGGTATTACGACCTTTTTTTCTCGTGATATCACAACTTTTTTCCTTGTAAAATTATGAGTAAAAAGTGATAATATTACATCATTGTGTCATACGTGTCAGAGGGAAAATATAGGACAAATCAATATAATTGTAGGCTACACTGGATGGACAAAAATTCAGAGGGTTCAAATTTTATGCCTTGCGCAGCGTGGCAATTTCGTCTGGCGTAACATAACTTGCTTTGGATTTCATCCCCATTATGCATACAGTAGCTTTGTTTATTCATTTTACATATACTGTACATATTATATTACATATTCCAAATATAGGTTACTAAATACTGGTGTCTTTATTAATGGGAAAAAAATATTTACCTTACCGGTGGCCATCGTGTGCCTCCGGTGCTTTGATAGTTTTCGTTTTGCCCTTCTTCTGACATCATTGAACCCTCAGGGCAAACCTGATTTACGATACTTGTAATCTCCTCCCAGGCCACTTTTGCATCATCACCCCGTGGAGGTCTGCTCGCGTGACAATATGTTTAGCCACTGCGAGCTTGGACCGCCCAAAACATCACTTTCCGTCTGGAAGAAGTTTGTCCGTCTTCTGCTGTCTCCATCCATATTCAACGAAACTTGCAATTCGCTTTGCCAGCGGAGCATTTAAAGGTGAGGAGGGGAGCTCATTTGATTGGTGAAGATTTGACCTGGCTGTGTTAAACCCAGTCACGCCTTCTCTCCTCCCTCTTTGCCACTTGTGCCGGTAGGACGGCGGCGTACTTCCGCCTCAAACACGACCATTGGCGAGGTGCCTGTGCCTGGTCTACAAAGAGTGTTACTTCAAAAGTTAAGGAAACTAGTGTGCTTTTATAATTTTCACCATTCACGAGCCAACATAGATGTTGTATATACAGGATTCTTTATTGATTATTGCTGACAAGTGATGGACTAGAAGACTCTTAGGTACAGTATGTCAAATGATAGATATTGGGTAATGGTTTGTGTTGTAGCAGAGGTACAGTCTAGTTCCTGCTCCTCACACAATTCCTCCTTCCGCATATTGGAGCTCCAGCATCTCTTCCAAATCCTTCCTGACATCTGGAAAGCCCTGCAGCACCTCCTGAAAGTCGTCGCAGGACAGACTGAAGCACTGGCAGTCGGTCAGTGCTTTCACAGTGGCCAGATGTTTGCCTCTGGTCAGCACGCATGCTTCTGACCAACACACACACACACAAGAGTTTGGTTAATGAGCAAGCATGGACGCCGAGTAGAACTGACAATTAATCCCAACTGAAATAAAGAAATAAGAAGACTTTTTTGGGGGCTGCTTAGCTTGGAAGGACTTAAAGCTTGAGAATTAAACAAATCCCTAAACTGGAGAAGATAATGCATTTACTTTTAAAGATGCTCACATTGCCAAGTCCGGTTTTATGCTTCACTTTAGTACACATTTTCTCTACATGCGCTTTAAAATAATCAGAATCCTCCACACCTTAGTTTGCGGGAACACACAGATGGCTGTGGAGCCACCAGCAAAAACAAATACTGAGCAGAATTGGAGCAAGAAAAATTTTATTTTTATTGGTAAGTTTAGATTGCAAGCCCTTGAAGATGGCTCTCACAACACGATCAAACTTATTTGTATCTTATGTCGCCGTGATTTGAATCGTCACAGACTACGTCGCTACGTCGACTGCCGGAAAGAAGGTACCGGAGCACTGCCGGTATTTTTATTGTCATTTATACAGTAGCACCTTGGCATACGAGTGTCCCGGCTAACAAATGTTCTTTGAATGTGATGCTTCAGTTAAAAATGAAATATCAAATACCAATCATATACAGTACCAAAGAGGAAGATGACAAAAATATTGCTTAGTTTTTAACCAAACATTGGTTGTATAGCGCATATTTTTATGTCATTTTTGACCTGCTGTCTGTGACCTGCCCAGGATGGACCCACGACCCCCATTTGGGTCTCAACCCATATTTTGGCTTGCATTCTATGTTTATGGTATTGTTGTGTTGATGCTCGTACATGTTTTTTCTTAATCTGCCCCAACAAACATCAGAAACATCAGCATTGCTGCTGTGCTGTGGAAGGATAATCCATAAAAAAAACATCTGTTCGCTTCCTTATATTGCAGCAAGGTTTGAGGATAAGCGGGGGTTTTTACTGGAAACCATTTAAAACGACAGATGACTGAAAGATTTTTTCAAAAACCTTCTGCACGACATGACCGTGCTTGTGATCCCACAGACAATATCTTGCCATCTGGATTACCATTTATCTGGAGAGACACAAGCTTGGTATTTGTTGTCTCTGGGGATTTGGCTTTAGGACTGGAGGCTCACGGGTTCAAGACCAGACATGTACAGATTGAATACTCTGGAAAATTGCGATTAGTTGGAGAAATGAAAATTTCCTTAGCATGCCTTGAGGAAGAAACCCGACTTAAACATCACAGGCGACACAAATGACTGGAAAATGCAATGAATGAATGATTAATCGTGATTAATCACCATTTGCAACTATTTTTTACATTTTTTACCTCTATTTTTGGTTAGCCTCGTAATGAACAAACAGTATTAGCATTAAAACAACTCCAAAGGTCAGTGCCTCACCAGCCATGAACCCCACCGCATGTCACTAAGTTAAAAAATAATGGCAACCAAGATTTCGACAAATTTCTAAACCAATCAAATATTTTGGAATATTGCAGCTTGAATAGGTGCTGTACTATGAATGTTGCCAGTGTCGCTACACACAACAAAAGCGCTACACAGCGAGTGCTTGTGCTTCTGGAACTTTTCGGAAAGTGTTGATTACCTGTCGTTGGCATATACTTGGGTATATATTTAGACATGTGGTTAATTGGTTCCGGATCTGACCTCTATAAGTAACTATAGAGAATAGATAATAGACTGTTCAGCATTAGTAGAGCCCTGTAGACATGAAATAACACCCCTGTAGTCACCTTTACACTCTTATTATTCTGTGTTTACACCAAATTGCTCAACTGTACTGTACAGGCTACGGGATCACTGCAGGGACACAAAAGTCGGCCATGTCTTTAAACATTAGCAAATTAGCAAGCAATTCTTAACCCACAAAAAGGGTTGAAATAGGAGTGGGGAAGAACGACAAAGAAGCCCAAAATGTACCACTTCCCCACTGAAAGGGAGAAGAACATTTTTACTATATCATGTTGGACATACCATGGCTGACTCCATGCAGTGTGATGGTAAATTTTCATGTCTCAATCGTGGAATACTACTGATGCCTGGTGGCCAGAATACTACATATGCTTTTGCCTTTTAATATTTTATGACTAATAATACGTCACAGTCAACCACAAAACAGCGACGGGATGAGTGTACAGTAAATCTGGGGGGCAAGAAAGGTAGTTATTCTTAATTTAAGTCAAAAGTGTTGTAAATTAAGCACACCTCCAAAGAAGTCACCGTCACACAATTCCCTCTGGAAAGAGTTGTTCTCCTCCAGCACCTGGCCGTGGTCGATGAAGAACATGCGGTCGCCCGGCACGTTCTCCCGCGTGATGACGTCGCCCTCCTGGTACACCTCGTACTCCAACTTCTGAATGACGTTGCTGAGGAAGTTCTCGTCCTGACTCCGGAACAGCGGCATATTCCTCAGCAGGCGGCTGCACATCACCGTCAGGATTTGCTGCAACGACATTTTGAGGAAACGGCGACGTGGAAGTTTCAGCGTTTTGTAACCGGGGCGAGGTCGTACCTCTTTCAGCGCCGACGACACGGTGTGCATGACTTCCTTCTCGTCAAACCATTTGCCTCCGTAGCGCGCCTGGTAGTAGTTGGTGATGCGCAGCTGCAGCTCGGGAGGGAGCTTCATGAAGGCCATGTAATGCTCCAAGCGACTCATCTGAGGACACGCATAATGCTTTTGTAGACCAGCATCTACAACTTCGACAATGAAAAATAATGTTTTAGCAGAAATATGTGTTGCTAGTGGCTGTTTATGAACACCAAACGTGATACAAGAAGAGGTTCATTCAATCACGGATTTATATGATATATATGTATACAGTATATCATAAATACATATATATCTATCACAGCACGTCTTCCAGGTCCTGAAGCAGCAAAACAGACTCAGACCATCACACTACCAGCACCATATTTTACTGTTGGTATGATGTTCTTTTTGCCTGCCTGTTTAAGGTCATGCTACAGCATCTCATTAGGATCCAGGTCTGACTTCAAAGTCTTCATTTGGTTTTTCTTCAGTCATTCGGAAGGAGGACTTGCTGGAGTGTTTTGCATCATTGTCCTGCTGCACAACCCAAGTTGGTTTCAGCTTGAGGTCACCAACAGATGGCCGAACATTCCCCTTCAGGATTTTTTGCTAGACAACAGAATTCATGTTTCATGTTTTCACACACGGCCATGTAAGTTTGAATTTTTTCCTCGCTTAATAATAAAAAGTTGAATTTAAAAACTGGATTTTGTGTTCAGATCTGTCCATTGTCATTAACTATATTTACATTTTTTTTTGATGCTGTGAAACAAGTGTGATTAAAAAAAATCATCAAAACCTTTTTCACAGGACTGTATGTGGTGAATAAAGTACACAATAGTGCTTCTTTTGGAGGACCGATGGGAAGGTTTCACGCATGCCGACCTTGCTCTTGTACTCTTTGGAGGCGGGGTCAGTGTTGGCGATCATGGCAGTGGCGTTGGCCACCAGGACGGTGTACATCAGGCAGCCGGATACCATGCTGACCATGACGATCCACAATTCTACGTAATCTAACAAGAGGAGACACAAGGTCAGCGCTGTCGTACTTTTGCTTATATGCCGCATTTGTGCAGCGAGGCTCCTTACTTGTGGGGGCGTCCATGGATCCGTAGGAGAGCGCGATCATCTGAGAAAGAGCCCGGAAAACTCCCCAAGAGTACTTCACAATGACGGTGGCATTCTGGAAGGAATTTCAAAGCGGTTCATTCAGTCACGGTTTTCAAGATATATTCATTCATAAATCCTTGCTGTTTTATGGTTGATTACGTCCTGATATTAGGAAAAAATATGCATGTTTAAGCAAATTCTACATATTTTGGGCTAAAATTAAACATTTCAAGCATAAAAATGTCCCCATGAACTAAAATACAAATATCAGGCATTCAGAAAGTACATTCAAAGTAGAGCCCGACCAATTTATTTATGGCGATTCATCAATATCGGCGAATATGTAACCAATATAGTTACATAGTTACTTTTTTTTGCTGCGCTGAGATTCTGTTGCTCTGTTCCTGTGTGTTTCTCACTGTGTAGTTTTACCTGAAAAAAGTTGTAAATTTATAACTTTGATCTTTAAATTTATGTCTTTATTCAGAATTTTAAAAAAAGGTTTTTTTTCCTAATTTCATGACAATAAAGTTGCAAATGTATGAGAAAAAACTCTGAATATTACAAAATAAAGACATACAAAAATAAAGTCGTAAATTTACAAGAAAAACCTTGTAATATTACCCGAATAAAGTCGCAAATTTGAGATTTTATTCTGGTGAATTTTTTACTTTATTCTTGTAAATTTACAACTTTATCGTCAAAACATAGTTTTTCTCTCTCAAATGTATCTTACATTTACAACTTTATTCTCGTCAGGCTCTAATTCAAAGATGATATGTTGTGTTCTACACAGGTCAGTAGGTGTTAGTAGTGCTGCACTGATTAGAATAGCTTCTGCAGAAAGTACTGTACAGAAACAGGAAGTAGAAAAACAAAATAACAAGGAACTTGTGAGTCTATACTCTGTTATGTTGTAGTCATGTCCTACATATTTTATTTTCATAACTACTATATTGGGTAATGCAAGAGTAAAGGTGACTATAGGGGTGTTATTCCATGTGGAGGGCTCTATTTATGTTTAAAATTGGTATTTAGAAGGTCGTAAATAGGTTTTTTATGCTCTAACTATGAACATATTTTGTTTATAATACATCTCGTGGTGGTATCCCACCATACATCTTCTGGATTGTTCTCATGCATTTCAGCACACAGCTCAGTTTAGATGCTGACGCAGACAAACTTATGTTTGGTATTGCAGTTTGCAGCACTTGCATTGGATGTCATTAGACTGTTTTTAATGTTGTGTCCCTTGTATAAGAGTCAGCAGTAAAAATGGAATTTGTGGTACCATCAGGTTTTCCTTGCGGACCCAGCAGTCAGTAGGGAACTCCTCCAGCATGGGCACAAAGTACTGGATGCAACCGTTCCAGTGACACAGCAGGAATATCATCATAAAGAGAGACAGGATGCGGAAGAAGAGACGCACCACCTCCAAGTTTGCGTTGGATACCTGAGAAAACAAGACACCCAGCAGGCGAAAGACTGAACAAGATTTGTTGAGGTGTGACATATTTCTGATAGCATTTACATGCCAGTCAAAAGTCTGGACACACTTGCTCACACGAGTGCACGTATCTAAACATTTCTAAACTGGTACTGTAGATTCCCAATTTGGCAATTTTCTCATAAATTTACCACTTTATTCTTATAATTGTACATCTATATTCTTGTAGTTGTTTTATACATATTTTGTAAATTTATGAGACTAAAGTTATATTTTTTAAGAGAAACAAACTCTGAATATTACAAAAAAAAGACTTCTAAATTTATGACTTTATTTTTGTAATACTAAGAAATGTTTTCCCATAAATTTACGACTTTTTTATTGTAAATTTACGGGAAAAAAACTTGTATTACAAAAAAAAGTCGTAAATTTTGGAGAATCTTCTTCTTTTCCTTTCGGCTTATCCCGTTAGGGGTCGCCACAGCAAATCAATTTCCTCCATCTAACTCTGTCTTCTGTATCCTCTTCTCTTGCGCCAACTACCTTCAAGTCCTCTTTCACTACATCCATAAACCTCCTCTTTGGTCTTCCTCTAGGCCTCCTGCCTGGCAATTCAAAACTCAGCATCCTTCTATCAATATATTCACTATTTCTCCTCTGGACATGTTCGAACCATCTCAGTCTGGCCTCTCTGACTTTATCTCCAAAACCTCTAACATGTGCTGTCCCTCTGATGTGCTCATTCCTGATCCTGTCCATCCTGGTCACACCAAAAGAGAACCTCAGCATCTTCATCTCTGCTACCTCCAGCTCTGCCTCCTGTCTTGTCCTCAGAGGCACTGTCTCTAAACCAAACAACATCGCTGGTCTCACCACAGTTTTGTACATCTTTCCTTTCATTTTAGCTGAAACTCTTCTATCACACCCGACACTTTTCTCCACCCATTCCAGCCTGCCTGCACACGCTTTTTCACCTCTTTTCCACACTCTCCATTGCTCTGGACTGTTGACCCTAAGTACTTAAAATCCTCCACCTTTTTTATCTCTTCTCCCTGTAACCTCACTCTTCCACTTGAGTCCCTCTCATTTACACACATGTACTCCGTCTTGCTGCGGCTGACCTTCATTCCTCTCCTTTCCAGGGCAAACCTCCACCCCTCAAGCTTCTCCTCCACCTGTTCCCTGCTCTCACTACATATCACAATGTCATTTGCAAACATCATAGTCCATGGAGATTCCTGTCTAACCTCGTCTGTCATAAAATGAATAAAGTCTTACATTTAGGATTTTATTCTCATTAATTTTCAACTTTATTCTCAAAATGTAGAATTTGAATTTAGAAATATTACATTTTTTTCTCAGAAATGTATGACCCTATTCTTATAAACGTCGAGGTTTATAAAATGAGGTTTTGTCTCGTAAATATACATCACTTCATTCTTGTACACGTATGTGTTTATTTTCATATTATTAAGCGCTGTTATCCGTAAATTTACGACTTTATTGTCAAAATCGCCGATGATTTTAATACTCCGTCGTAACAAACAGCTGTCTGTTTTTTGTCCACTATCTAAATTGAGTGTTTTTATGTTTAAAATGAACCAAACCGAAATAGAACCAACGTATTGGGCTGTTTGGGCTGCTTGGTAAAGAGGGTGAAATGGCAGTCAACTTCACAATCTGCTTACTTTCTCCACTTCGTTGAAGAAACGGACCAGCCTGGACACCCGGGCCAGTCGGATTAGACTGAGGATGCGCACAAACATGAGGATCCTCATCATTTTGGCGGTCTTGGAGGGGTTGTCATCATTTTGGTAGTGTAAGTCCTAGTAGAGACGCAATCACACCCACGCACACTTTGGCGTCATCCTACTTTTAGGGCTGCACACACAAAAAACCCAAACAAACAACGCTGCTATCTAATAATGTGCTTTATTACCGCAAAGAGTAGTATGTAGCCAATAGGGAAGGCGGCAATAACGTCCGGAATGAACCACGTCCTCAGGTAGCTCACTCGGATCTGCTTGATATCCAGAATAGCTTCCTGGGAAACACGAGAGAGCGGCAGCATGACTCAGCAGATACAATAGATAGACTGATCTTTTTGATTATAAGCTTGCACACGACAAACACACGGCCTTTGTGGGATGTATCAGGAATGGACAGAAAACGGATCCAGGACTTCACAGCACCATCTCCCAACAGAAGAGCAGTTTCAGTGGCAGATTGCTATCACTGTCCTGCTCCACCGAAAGACTGCAGCAGATCATTTGGGGGGGGGGGGCTCAGAACACATGTATTATGTATTATTTGACTTATCAATTACTTGTCACAAAAAGCCACAATGCGCCAAAGAAAGTTGCAAGTGGTGGCATTTGGTCAGCCAGAGAATAAGAAGACAATGCAGGAGGGATCAGTCTTGCCAACTTCATTACTATGTTGCTATTTTTAGCAAGTAGCTAGATTGATACTTTATTCATCTTCATTAGAAATTCACATTTCCCGCAGCTCAGAAAAAATTGTCATAATAAACTTAATTGCAAACTAAAACAACCAAGGCAAGACAGGAGAGATTAGAAAAGAAAAGCTTAAGAAAGAATAAATAAATACAGAACAGATCACTTTAAATTGGTATCGGCGATACCGATCCGATACTGATAGAAATACACCTCATGCGTCTGGTAAGTTTTAAAAAGTAGTGTTTTTCAAATCATAGAAAAAAAGAACACAATGTATTTAAGTAATTGATTTAAATAATGTATTAATGTAATTTATTAATGTAATGAATCATTAATTTCAAAAAAATTAGTAATTTACTTATTTTAAACCGTGAAGTATATTGTGGTAGCACGGTGATTTACACTGTAGCCAAGCTAATATACAACAACCAAAAAAGACAGAGGACAAAATCACATGAAATATGTGAAAATTGTGTTTAAAACCATAAATAATAACTAAAGCAATTAAACCATTAAAATAAATCATTAATTATTAAGAACTACCATCGGAATAAAAACTTTATTCACAATTCACACTCAGACAAACCTTATTTCAAATGACTGAAGTATCAAAAGGTTTGATATTAGATACATTTTTATCGGAAGTATCGATATTTACTATATTTTTTACACCTAAACATAGGAACCTCAGAACCTCAAAATTTAGCCTCTGTTTGCATACATTTTCACAGTTAAGCCACCAGTCTCATAAATGTTCACAAAAGACACATTTTTATAGTTTTGCGATTCTGGTTTTACATGCACAAAACAAGTCTAGATAATAAGTGAGGAGTAAAAGGGATAAATATGAACCTTTAAGGTTAATTTTACCTTCAATGAAGATGCGATATATACACACAACAGACACCACTTTTGTATTTTGCTATAAGTTATTTCCTAAATTCAATCATGTTTATCAAAACGCTGCCACTTGCAACTTTCTTTGTCTCCACTTTATCTTATTTTGCAGCTGTAATAAAAAGATGAGCAGCGACTTGAGGTGAGAAACACTTTTGAATTCAAGAAATAACTCTTGGCAAAACAGGAAGGTGGTGTCTGTGTTGGTCTCGCTCTCATATTGTTTCTTTGGCAGCAATCACGTCTTTATTGAAGGTAAAAGTAACCTTAAATGTGAATTTATCTCTTTCATTCATAATTTACTGTATATGCATTTAGAATTTTTTATGCACGTAAAACTATAACTGTAAAACATAAAAACGTGTTCTGTGTTAACGTTTCTGGCTTTTTGGAACTGGATTTATGTTATTTATTATGGAAACTACGGATTAACGGATTAATTACCCTAACCAAGGTTCCACTGTGTTTGTTTGGCTTTTCACGTTTTTTTGCTCACTTTTTATCTTTAGCAGCCTCCTTAAAATTGACATATACGTGTCATGGCTAGTTATGCAATGTATGTTTTGTGGTTATGATGCACAGAAAAAAAGATCATTATTTTGTGAGCATGTCGTATGAATACAGTGGTGTAAAAAAGTGTTTACCACCTTCCTGATTTCTTTTTTTGCATGTTTGTCACACTTAAATGTTTCAGGTCATCAAACTAATTTTAATATTCAACACAAGTGAACGCAAAATGTGTTTTTTCAATGAAGCTTTTTATTATTAAGGGAGAAAAAAATCCAAACCTACATCGAACTGTATGAAAGGGTGATCGTGAATGGAAAATGTTTTAAAGCCATTTCTAAAGCTTTCGGACTCCAGCAAACCACAGTGAGAGTCATTATCCACATGGAACAGTGGTGAACCTTCCCAGGAGTGGCAGGCCAACCAAAGTTAATCCCAAGAACGCAGCAATGATTCATCCAAGAGGTCGCAAAAGACCCCACAACAACATCCAAAGAACTACAGGCCACTCTTGCTTTAGTTAAGGTCAGTGTTCATGACTCCACCATAAGAAAGACACTGGGAAAAAACGGCCTGCAAGGCATTATTCCAAGACCCAAACCACTGCCAGAAACATCATGATGATCCCCAAGACCTTTGGGAAAATAAACTGTGGTCTTATGAGACAAAAATGAACTTTTTGGAAAGTGTGTGTCCCATTACATCTGGTGTAAAAGTAACGCCACATTTCAGAAGAAGAACACCATTGCAACAGTAAAATATGGTGGTGGTAGTGTGAAGCTGGAGGTAGCTGTTTTACTGCTTCAAGACTGGGAAGACTTGCTGTGATACAAAGAAGCATGAAAATCCTGAAGGAAAATGTCTGCTCATTTGTTGGTGACCTCATGCTGAAAGCAACTTGGTTTGTGCAGCAGGACAAAGGTTTCGGAAAGTCCAATAAAAACCAAATGAAGAATTTGAAGTCTGACCTGAATCCTATTGAGATGCTGTGGCATGACCTTAAAACGGCGCTTCATGCTGAAAAAGCCTCCAATGTGGCTGAATGACAACAATTCTGCAAGATCCTCCACAGCGCTGTAAGAGACTCATTGCAAGTTATGGCAAACGCTTGATTGCAGTTGTTGCTGCTTTAGGCTAAAGTCACTTTGTCACTCTCCCTTAAAAGTAAAATGTTTAACCTAAAAACTGCATTTTGTGCTCAGTTGTGTTGTCATTGACTTACATTTACATTTCATTGATTATCTGAAGCATTTCAGTGGAATAAAATAATAAAGAACTCAGGAAGGGGGCCAAGTCTTTTTCACACCACTAAGAAGCCTTTTGAGTGTACTTTTTCCTTCGTTATGTCTCCAAGCGTGAGGCAGACCCCTGATGGCAATGCGTCAAAGGATTGGAAAGTGAAGTGACATGTAAAATGCTTAAAAAAACACCTCTGCACCAGAGGGTGCATCTGCATTGCTGTAAATTGCTGCTGCCACATGGCATGCTAACGTGCAAATCATTGTGTGCTGCTTGCTACGAGCACAGATGGGCGGTTGGCGATTGGCTAACTCGATGTGACAAAAGGTGAGCAGATGAAGGCCAGCTTAGTGCTTCTCACGCAGCCAATCCCTGTTACCAAACCTAACAGCAAGCACCAATTTCAGCTTGGGCGGGTATTAATCTAGACTTTGTGTTTGTGGAGTAGATCACAGACGGGTTGGGCCTGTGCATGTGGTCTACGCGAGGGGGTTACAGTCAGCCAGATTGCGCCCTCACCTCGCCGTCCTCCGTTATGATGCCCATGCGGAAATTCAAGGCCACATCAATTAGGAAGAGTGTGTCGGAGAAAACATTAAAGCCTTCCCACGCCAGCCCGCCGGTCCTGTCCAGGAACGCTATCTCCATGGGGATGCCAATTAGGTTGAGGAAAGTGATGGCCATCATGCCCATGATGTAGTAGCTCCTGTGGGAGGAACATCACATAAAAGCAAGCGTTGAACAGGCTACAGGGTGTTTTCTTTTTCTTTCTTGTAGGTTTTAGATTTTGGGGGGGGGGGGGGGGGGGG
>QODF01002072.1:350805-400507 GCA_024372805.1 Oostethus manadensis | reverse complement strand
TTACTGCGCAATTATTAATGTGGTTCAAATGTATGTAAAGGGTGTATGAATTTCCCTAAAATCAATATTAAATGGTCAGTATGGGTACCAAAAAATGGCACTGCCATAATTATAAAATGTACTGAGATTAATACAGTATGCAAGGCAATACTATACACATGCGACTCGGCACAATCAATATGAAAGATATTGAAACAGGGTAGGGAACCTGCGGTCTAGGAGACAAATGTGGCTCTTTTGATGAAAAATAAACAATAAAATGTATTTAATGTTGGGGTTTTTTTGCTTTTCTTGCTGGCTAATTCTGCAGATCAAACTCTTTTGAGGAAGAAAACATGCAAAAAGAACATAGGGTAAGAAGTATTTGCTTTATTATTGGTTAACTTTAATAATAGGAACACACCCAGAGATTCTCTTCTATTCTAAAATGAAGGTAAAGGTGATTAAAACGGCATAAAACAGGAAGCGCTTGCAAAATAAAACAGGAAATAAGGAGGAAAAAATGTATACTTGAGTTCGGAGCAACTTCTAGACAGTGTTGTTGAGAGTGTTGTTACCTCAGGAGGCTGAAGGGGTGGATGACAAAGACGCCGCTTTGCAGCTGGCGTAAGCACTCCTTTTCCACCGCCACCTCACTGCCATACATGTACAGCGACTGGCGGTTTTGCTGCGGTAGGAGTAAGGCCCTCCACCCACAGGTGGCCCTGGAGCAGTCCACCATGCCCACCGCCGGATCCCTCAGTCTCTGCATGGCTGCCGCGACATGGCTCAATCTCCTCATCGGACCATCCCCTTCACAGCCTCTACTTCTTCTTCTAGCAGCCCTGACCTCCTCTCATGGTCTCACGGTGCTTTTCCATGCGGGAGCCCAGCCTTAATGAAGCTGCGTGGAGGGAGGAAAGGCAAGGGGATGATGCCCAGCCTCCCTCCATCCTCTCTCTCTCTCTCTCTCTGTCCATCCGTCCCTCCCTCATTCGCTCTCTATTTCTGCATCCAGCCTTTTCACGTCTTCTCTTTTCTCTCAGCTCATCAACTATTCAGGACTGAACTTTCATCCTCCATGAATCATGTTGTGTCAAGAGGCTAAAGTCCAGTCCATATTTTTACTGATGGGTGTGTGTGTGTGTGTGTTCAGTTTGGGACACTCAGATGTAAGGAAACACTTGCCTGTCACTTGATGCTCCAGCAGTTCTTTCTACGCGGATCATTTACACATTGATTTATTTATTATTTTTCTTCATGGTTTTACTTAAGCCGATGTGCGAAGTAGAGGCATCCTGTCGCACGACTGGATTAACGGCGAGGTCGTGTCAGTGAGAAAGGTGAATTCATGGTAGCTTAGACTGACTGTGTTTACTCGTGCAGGGGATTGCTGTTTGTTTATTTATTTATTTTAATATGCTAGCTCAGCGTCATTCAAACGGTGAGGTGCAGCTGCTCCAGAAAAATAAAGATAAAATTGAAGACTTACTTTGTAAAGGTCTCACATTACAGTGTTTTTCAAGTTTCCACAAGGTTCCACAATAGCCAGTGTTTCCCATACATTAATTCCTCATTTATCGCAGCAAATTGCTTCCAGACCGGGAATTTCCGAGATGTAGCATTCCTTATTTATAAATGGAATATTTTTTGTACTTAGAAAATCTGTTTACAACCTTCATAATACGGTTTTTAACATTATTAGAGCCCTCTAGAAAAAAAATAACACCCCTATAGTCACCTTTACACCACATTAGCAATTCTATTATAAACATAATAGGCGAAAATAAGACCTAAAGTAAATATAGATTCGCACATGTTAGCATTGGGTAGGAGAGAGTATTAGGGCCACATTGAGAAAAAACAATTTTGAGAATAAAGTCATACATTTACATGTATGACACCATCACACCTAATAGTAACACTTTATTTTACATTTACGACTTAATCTTGTAACATTACGACATTTTTTCCCATAAATGTAAAATTTTATTCTTGTAATATTACATATTTTTCTCATAAATTAACTTTTTTTTCTCATAAATTTACAACTTTATTCTTGCAATATTACGTATTTTTTCTCAAATTAACAATTTTTTTCTTCTAAAGTTATGATCTTCTTCTTTTAAAATTATGTATTTTTTCTTGTAAATAAACAAATTTTTTCCCTGATTACTATTGATAAGATTACTATTGCAACAACACATCATCAGTAGGGTAAAACTAACTTGTCTCACGACGGTCTAAACCCAGCTCACGTTCCCTATTACTGGGTGAACAATCTAACGCTTGGTGAATTCTGCTTCATAGGAATTGTTTTTTCCCCCTCCGTGAATCACCACCTTACTGCGGTGGAGGGGTTTGAGTGCCCGAGTGATCCTAGGAGCTATGTTGTCAGGGGCTTTATGCCCCTTGTAGGGTCTCCCAAGGCAGACAGGTTCTAGGTGACGAACCAGACTAAGAGTGATTCAGAAGACCCCTATGAAAAAAAACAAGAGGAGTGACCGCACCTCGCCCGGACGTGGGATACCGGGGCCTCACCCTGGAGCCAGGCTTGGGGGAGGGGCTCACAGGCGAGCGCCTGGTGGTCAGGTCTTCACCCGTGGAACCTGTCCGGGCCTAGCCCGAAGAAGCCACACGGGAACTCCCCCCCGCAGACCCACCACCTGCAGGGGCAAGCATAAGGGTCCGGTGCTGTGTGTTTTGGGCAGTGGTCGAGGGCGGGTGTCCGGGCGACCTGGGCTTCGGCGACCAAATCTGGTTCTTGGGACATGGAATGTCACTTCTCTGGTGGGGAAGGAGCCCGAGCTTGTGGAAGAGGCGGAGAGATTCCGACTAGATATAGTCGGACTCACCTCAACCCACAGTTTAGGCTCTGGAACCAAACTCCTTGAGAGGGGCTGGACCTTGTTCTTCTCTGGAGTTGCCGCTGGGGAGAGGCGGCGAGCTGGTGTGGGCTTATTGTTAGCCCCCCGGCTTGGTGCCTCTGTGTTGGAGTCATCCCCAGTAAACGAGAGGGTCACTTCCCTACGCCTTAGGGCTGGGGAAAGGGTCCTGACTGTGGTTTGTGCGTATGCGCCGAACGGCAGTTCAGAGTACCCAGCCTTCTTGGAGTCTATCAGAGGGGTGCTGGAGAGCACCCCGGCTGGTGACTCCATAGTTCTACTGGGAGACTTCAACGCCCATGTGGGCAATGACAGTGTGACTTGGAGGGGCGTGGTTGGGAGGAACGGCCTCCCTGACCTGAACCCGTGCGGTGTGTTGTTGCTGGACTTCTGTGCGAATTACAGTTTGTCCATAACGAACACCATGTTCGAACATAAGGATGCCCATAAGTGCACTTGGCACCAGGACACCCTAGGTCGCAGGTCTATGATCGACTTTGTGGTCGTATCATCAGACCTGCGTCCGTATGTTCTGGACACGCGGGTGAAGAGAGGGGCTGAGCTGTCAACTGACCACCACCTGGTGATGAGTTGGATTAGATGGCGGGGAAGGATGCCGGACAGACCTGGCAGACCCAAACGCGTAGTGAGGGTGTGCTGGGAACGTCTGGCAGAATCTCCCGTTCGTCGAGTCTTCAACTCTCATCTCCGGCAGAGCTTCGCCTGCATCTCGAGGGAGGACCGGGATATTGAGTCCGAATGGGCCGTATTCCGTGCCTCTATTGCTGAGGCAGCCAGTTGTGGTTGCGGCCGCAAGGTGGTCGGTGCCAGTCGTGGTGGCAAGCCCCGAACCCGATGGTGGACACCGGGGGTTAGGGCTGCCGTCAAGCTGAAAAAGGAGTCCTATCGAGCATGGATGGCTTGCGGGACTCCCGAAGCAGCTGACAGGTACCGGCAGGCCAAGCGGCACGCGGCTTCGGCGGTGGTCGAGGCAAAAACTCGGGTGTGGGAGGAGTTCGGTGAGGCTATGGAGCACGACTTTCGGTCGGCCTCGAAGAGGTTCTGGCAAACCGTCCGACACCTCAGAAAGGGGAAGCAGCCCCCAGTTCACACTGTTTACAGTGCGGACGGGGGCTTGCTGACCACGACTGTGGATATAGTTGGTCGGTGGAAGGAATACTTCGAGGCCCTTCTCAATCCCACTGACATGCCTTCCATAGAGGAAGCAGAGTCTGAGGATACGTACGTGGACAGTTCTATCACCGTGGCTGAGGTAATTGGGGTAGTCAAATCACTCCCCAGTGGCAAGGCTCCGGGGGTAGACGAGTTCCGCTCAGAATTTCTCAAGGCTCTGGATGTTGGAGGACTGTGTTGGTTGACACGCCTCTACAACATTGCATGGAAGTCAGGAACAGTACCTCTGGACTGGCAGACCGGGGTGGTGGTCCCCATTTTTAAAAAGGGTGACCGGAGGGTGTGTTCCAACTATAGGGGGATCACACTCCTCAGCCTTCCTGGGAAAGTCTACTCCAGGGTGCTGGAGAGAAGGGTACGACCGTTAGTCGAACCTCGAATGCAGGAGTTGCAATGTGGTTTTCGTCCCGGTCGCGGAACACTGGACCAGCTCTACACCCTTGCAAGGGTACTGGAGGGTATGTGGGAGTTTGCCCAACCGGTCTACATGTGCTTTGTAGACCTGGAAAAGGCATTCGACCGTGTCCCTCGTGGTGTCCTGTGTGCGGATTTCTAAGAAATCTCACGTTTTATTCTTGCGAGATCTTGCTAAAAGAGCATATGAGCTACTGTGCTAATATTACATGCTAGATTAGCCTAGTTGCTACAAACAATAACAATGTAATCAACCCATGTCTGTAGCTTACTGACAGCTATTTGGCAGAGCTTTATTTTAAGATGTGTAGCAAAGTCTGTTTTTACAAAGTGATGGGCTCTAGGGGCATGTCGGGGCTGGTATCATGTCCGTCTGCCGTTTACTTCATGCCTGAAAGTGGGTTTAGTTCAAGTTTGTCCTCTGACCTGGCTGTGGTGTTTACTTGACTGTACCCATGTTTGTAGCAAATGTTCAGTTCCTCTTGTGTTTTTTTATTTTTATTACTTTTCCTCAAGCAGCGATTTATTTTGTCAACTCGCATCGAGATTTATTGCCATGGGAGGCAATTTGTTGGCTAATGAGAGGACTTGGAGAGAGACAAGAGCGCTAACTCTGCTGATTTTCTGGTGAAAAAAAGAGATGTGAGGGATGATGAAGACTCACACAAGCCGTCATCATCATCATCAACACAGACTGTAGCACTAAAGAAGCAAAGTGCTGCTTAGGCAGCTGCAATGTTGCCCAAAAAAAGGTAACAATGTGAATGAATAATATGCAAAGCTTCCGCCTTTGTTTAATCAGGACGCAGCTGGTCGCAGAGAATGACTCAGGGCTTCTGCTTGCTTACTCGTGACTTTTCTTCTGCTGATGCACAGCAGACATGTAAAAACACACATGCATTTTTTATATTGCTATACTCCCGAGCCCTAATATTTTATCTTTAGCTTTTGATTCTTCCCTTTGCCTCTTTTACAGCACAGAAATAATCTCAAGGAAAGGAAGTCCTGCATATAGCGCTTGTCCTCATTAGGGTGACAAGTGAGCCGGAGCCTATCCCAGCTGACTTTGGGTGGGAGGCGACGTACGCCCTGGACCGGCCATCTGTGTGGACAATTCCAATTAGCCTAACGTCATGTTTTTAAAATGTGTGAGGAAAATACTGCAAATATCAAAAACATCTGCATGAGGGAAATACTGCAAGTTCACCCACTCAAACACTCACACAACAGATGTGAGTGACGTAATACAGTGTTTGACATTATAGCTTTGTGATAAGGGAATTTTGGCAAAGTAGGGTATATTTTTTTAGAAATTTAATGTTTTCATAGTTGGGGTATAGAAAATCTGTTTACAATCTTCTAAATACGTTTTTTAACCTTATTATAGTCCTGTTGACATGAAATAGCATCCCTATAGTCAGCTTTTCACTCCTATTACCAATAGGACTGGTCGGCAGCAGCAGTGGTCGTTGCAGGGAACTCCAGTGCTGCCCACACTGGTGTATAGATGTGAACGAATGTTGGTGGTGCTCGGTCGGAGAGGGCCTAGGCGCAAATTAGCATCCACCTTTCAGTTGTCGTATGCAGCTGTGGCTGTATATGTAGATTACCATCACCAGTGTGTGACTGAGGAGTGAATGAAAAATGGGTTCACTTCACTGTGAAGCACTTTGATTACCTTGAAAAGCATTATATAAAATGCATTCTATTATTATTGTTATATATTAGACATAAAAGACAGAAAATATGCCGTTTAAGACACAAATTACACATGTTAGCATTGGGAGAGTCGCATTGTACTTCCTGTACTTTCAGCCGTGTTTATAGTGTCATCAATCTAACAGTACTGCCCTCTAGTGACAAGTATTATACACATAATGTATTTAAAATGTATCTTCTGTAGGACTTAGATTTCTATGTTAATTAATTTATCTATTTCTATTCTTGTAAATGCTTAACTAAGGGGAAGAAAATACATGAAATTTGCTTAAACTTGCGTATTTTTTTACTAATAAAATGCTGTAATCAACCATCAAACATCAGTGGTTCATTAGATAGATAAATAATTTATTAATTTCCAAGAGAAATTCATGTTTCAAGCAGCTCTCCAAAAATAAACTTAATCACAGAATTAAACAATCAAGGCAAGACAGGAAACATAAGAAGAGAAACATAAGAAAATAGAATTAGAAAAAATAAGTAATACGTAACTGTTCACTTCCAATTTTTAATGCAATTATACATAATAATAATGTGGTTTGCACGGTGGTCGAGTGGGTAGCACATTGGCCTCACAGTCAGGAGGTTTAGGGTTCGAATCTCCGTTGGGCATCTCTGTGTGGAGTTTGCATGTTCTCCCCGTGCATGCGTGGGTTTTCTCCGGGTACTCCGGTTTCCCCCCACATTCCAAAAACATGCATGTTAGGTTAATTGGCGACTCTAAATTGTCCATCGGTATGAATGTGAGTGGGAATGTTTGTTTGTCTATATGTGCCCTGCGATAGACTGGCGACCAGTCCAGGGTGTACCCCGCCTCTCGCCCAAAGCCAGCTGGGATAGGCTCCAGCATACCCGCGACCCTAATGAGGATAAGCGGCACAGATAATGAATGCATGAATGTGGTCTGCCTTCCCCAGTGCAGACAGGGGGTGGACTGTATGTGTTTTTGATGTTTCCATACATCAGGTCTATGGTCCTGTTGCCCCTGGTGTAACGATCCACGTACTGGTAGAAGACAGCCAGTGTTTTGTCAAGTATCACATGATCCACATTAGCATCTGGGGCGCTAGCCATGTTTCAGTGAAGCACAATAAGCTGCACTCCCTGAAGGTCTTGACGTTCTTTGTGAGCGCAGCCAGCTGGTCGATTTTGTCCGGTTGTAAATTCACATTTTCCATGACGATAGAATGTACTGAAGGCTTTAATCTCCACTTCCTTGCTAGCTGCTTTGCTTTGATCTTTCTTCCAGCTCTGCAGCCTCAATAGGGCTTCTTTACCTGAATGGGTAAACTGGGAACCACACCGATGCGGGTCTTCACTCTCATGGCATGTAAAAATGCACTTGAATAGACAAGTCTCGACTTGGAAGGCACCATTTTGGTTGAAATTCTTTTTTATGTATTTTAATAAGAATATTATTTCATATTCATAATATTTTATTCATTTCATAGTAATAGGTAGAGAGGGAGGACTGTATTTCAGTGCTATTTCTGGCTAAATCTTTATTGAAGAAACATCACGCAGCATTCCTCTCATGAAGTAGTTTTGTGTGTTTGTGTGGCATTTTCAGCATTTCTATTTAATCTTTTTATGTGATTGCGGCATTTGTGTGTGTTTTTGGAACAGTTTTATTTTGGTACTTGTGAATTATTTTTGGGATGTTTGGCCCTGTCTATGCCACTGTGCTGCCAAATATCATAAGAAAATGTTGAAAAAATCAAAAGAAAAGTTGATGATTTGGTGAATAAATTACCCTATTGGATCTGTTGTAATACGACAGAGTATTAGGACCACAAAAAAAAATCAAAGATTTTGAGGAATTTTTTTTTACACGATTACAAAAATAAAAGTCGTAATTTCACAAGAAAAAATGTATGAATTTTACGAAAAAAATCAATGCCCGAGACAGTTACAAAACGAGGGGCCTTCTGTGGTGGGGCAGTAGAGAGGTGAGATCATACTAGCACATGCTAATCTGTTTGTATTACGAGTTTTTTCTTTTAATATTACTACTTGTCTCAGACGGAAAATGGAGCATAGTTATTCAGGAAGGAAGGAAGGAAACCTTCCTCTTGCTCCAGGATAGCAAAACAGAGCAGTTGGGCACAAACAGGTTAGCATGGGTTGGCATCATCTCACCGGTACTCTCACGTACCCTGCCCCCTTCACGTAAGGCCCCCGTTTCATAGCTGTCTCGGGCAATGCCTGTAAAACGAAGTTATGACTTTTATTCTTGTAAAGTTACAACCTTACTCTTGTAATATTACCAGGTTTTTCTCTTACATGTACGACGTTATTGTCGTTAATTTACGACTTTATTCTCAAAATCTCTGATGATTCTAATACTCTGTTGTAACAACCACTTTCTGAGACAGCTATAAACACGGTAGACTTGTGTGACCTTTGGCCTGGGTCAAAGGTCATACTACGTCATTTGTCTCATTAAATTACGACTTTTTTCTCATAAAATTATGACTTTTAATCTTGTTATACTACGACTTTTTAAAATTACATCATTTAATCTTGAAATCTTAAATTTTTATATGGCTTTAAACGTCGTCGTCAACGTATCATTACAATGCAAAAAACAAAAAAACATTACAAAGGCGCCTAATCGGTTCTGCTCGCGTATTATCCTCGTGAAGACTACATATCCCAGAAGCCTGTGCCCCACAGTGCGATCACGTGGCGTTGTATAAAGTCACACTAGCAAAGGGTTCATCGTGAAGGTGAAACGTTTGTTAGCATTATTCACTCGCCTTCCGCTATCGGTAAGTTACGTACGACACCCGAACGCCCGCCTTGGTCGGTGGTTACCTTTCTGTGTTATTTTACATGTAACATGTGGACATTGGTCTGCTTTTGGGAACTTTTAGCGCGTGATGTAACGGCGTCACTTTAAAGATAGCTTGCTAGCTAGCTAGCTAGCTATGCGTTATGCAATGTAGGAAATGGGATTTTGTCAAAATATTCCAATACCAATAGCAGCACAGTAAAACTCCTTTATATCAATTATTTTCTTATTTCTGTTTCCTTACAGTTTTAAATGATAATGTAATGCGTGTGGACACACCTTCATTCCTTCACATGCTGTGGGCACTTAACAGTCATAATCGAATGTCGAATGTATGCACAGCTTTTCTGGGAGTATGAGCAGTAATAAATGTTGACTGCCTGAGGGATAAAGGCTGCTTTGGGTTCGGTGAACTTAATAAAATAATAATAATACAAAAGAGGACGCGCGCGCGTGTGTGCGTGTTTGCTGTGATGACTCGCGCACATTTGCTTTCAATGTGACTAGGCAATACCAAGTTTGAATGTAGTGGAAGTGAAACTAGTGTATGGTGAAGCATTTAACACGTAACGGATTCAAACCTTTGCAAAAGGTCTAATTATTAGAGTTAGGCATGGTTCTGAGTTCAGACCAGAGCAATTGATCAGACATTCAAACCATGATGATCAAAAAGACAGGGTTTGGTGTAATGTTATTTGGACCAGACCAAAGGATCTTGAGGGATTTTCCTTGTGTGTCATGCAGCCAAAAAATGTCTACCGTGTCTGCTGCCAGCGTGGAACCTGCCTCTGTGACCCAAGGTGACGAGGTGAAGAAGCCGCTGAGGCCGTGCTGCGCTTGTCCTGAAACCAAGAAAGTCAGAGATGCATGGTGACTATCCTATTAGAAGTCTGCACCTCTTTTTTTCTAAACACTAATGTTTTTTTTTTTTCTTGCTCTTAGCATCATTGAAAAGGGTGAAGAGAAATGCACAGAGCTGATTGAGGCGCACAAAGATTGCATGAGGCAGCTTGGATTCAAGATTTAATTTTTTAAAAATGTGATGTAAGTTAAACACTGCACTTCCCAAATACTGTTGGCAAACTCACAGTGGACGAGTTTATGGCAGCTATATTTAATAGTAATACGCAAAAGCTTATAAATAATACTTCGTAAGGTTAAAATATCGTGATAGTTTGATATATCAATATTTCTACTGTGGCTAATCCTCCCACTCAAGTCACAACATAAAATATTTTCTTAGTAAAATGCAAGTGGCTCAAGAAGGTCACAACATAAATTATTTAAAAAAAAAAAAAGCTTGTAATGTCACGTTATTTCATAGTGGCAGGTCACACTTTTCCCTTTTTCCAGGTGTTGACAGATGCAGAGTGAAATCTCTTGTCGTCCAGCATGTTTTGTAGCGAGAGAGGAGGAAGACAAACACACATGCACGTGCTGATTAGATAAAAAAATAATCAAGTTTGTTTTTATTTATTGTGTGGTTAATAGATACCCAGATGTCGTTATGTGGTTGTTGCTGATTGGAGTGAACGCTTTATACCGCTTACCCTCTGCTCCTGTCTCCTCCTCAATCACATCTTCCTATTTGGTGACCCTCCACGTGAGCCCAATGGAGAACTTTGGGGGTGACATCAAAAATGCTGTTTCTGAAGCAAAACCCAAATTTTTTTTAATGAACTGTGGAGTGTTTAAAGAATCTTGCGAAATAACAGCTGAGAGGTGCCACAAGTTGGTTGACTCCTTGCCACAGACACACGTGAAGCACGTATAAAAACTGTACTGATACAATTAAATATTAGTTCAGTGATTCACAGGATTGCCAAATCCTAGAAACAAAAAAAGTTTGTACAAGTTTGTTTTGAGTTTGTAAAGTCATTGACAGACACTGCTACTTTTTGAACACACCCTTTTCAACTAATTGCCCAATTGCTCATCCTTAAAAGCACGCATATCATGAATGCTGGGTCTTGTTTGTTTTCTGAGAATCTACTGCACCTACTGGTAACTTGCATGTAGCACTAAAATATGTGATTAATTAAAACAGTGATTAATCTGGTTAGTCATATTTTAATGCTTTTATTCTGAACACTACTGTACCTAGAAATCTGTTATCCTGCCTATCCCTTTTCTTTTAGTATATAAAAATGTCAGTGGCATTGGAGGTGAAAATGAATAAGGAAAAAAGCTCAATGGTGGGGCTACTTCTTAAAGGTGGACAGGTGTGGTTTTGGTGTGACATGTCGCTGATAAGAGTCCAGCGACTGCGTGGAATGTTAAATTTAGGACACAAGCATGCCTCTGATGTCTTACAGGGAAGCCCGCCGGCTCTCATAGTCTGATTTTGTTCTTCCTCTTGCAGTATGTTGGGGTGCAAATGGAAAATGAGTCTGTGACTGTTTCTTTTCTTCCTCTTATTTATTCAACACCTGAATGATGTACTTGGGCTGAATGTGAGAAATGTGTGGCTATCAGTGCTGTTGAAATTGAATAAAAGTTCTATGCAATAAATTTTGTGTTTAGAAACCTGGCTTTATTTTAAGAATGGACTGTAAATGATTAATGATGTAGTGTCTTTATGGAGATGAACAACTCCCCACTCTCTCTGTGAATGGCTGCTGTCACTGGTATGCACTTCGGCTTAAAAATAACTGGAGTTGATACTTGACATATCTACATTCTTCCTCTGTTGTGGGCCCGGCACTCTGATGCTGTTTTACACTTGGAGAAACCCTCAACACATGCTGCTAAATGCCAGTAACAGCATTTGTCCTTGGATAGTTTCTTACAATTAAAGGTGCACACCTGCAATATTTTACCAAGGAAAATACACAGTCAGTATAAACCATGCACTTGTTCATATTTTCATTTGCATGTGTGCCATGTAAAATGGTAAAAGTATTTGCAAGTGAAAAGTAAAAATGGCAAAGCAGGAGTTGATAGCTACTTCTAGGTAATTTTAATGCTTTAAAAATATCAATTTAGTTATAAAGATATAACGGTTGAAAACAACAACATACTTTATTATGAACATTTGTAACTAATACAATAATTTTTGTGTTTGATGCTCTGTCAAACCTATGACAAAAAAAGTAATGGGAAAAGATGTAAATTTATGAGGAAAAAGTCAAATTTACAAGAAAAAATACAAAATTACAAGAATTAAGCACATTTAGGAGAAAAAAGATTTACAAGAATGAAGTTGTCAATTTCCAAGAAATGGTTTTTAATTGTCGTAAAATGTTTTTTAAATTTTACACATTTTTTGTTGTAAATTTACAAGAATAATCTGCAAATTTACGAGAATAGTCAATTTACAAGAAGGTTGTAATTTATAAGTCATACATTTCAGTGCATAAAGTTGTAAATGTACAAAAAATAGCGAGTAATTTACATTTTTTCCCCCAAATTTACGAGAATAAAGATATATAGTTAAATATTCATTCATTCATTTTCTGTACCGCTTATCCTCATTAGGGTCATGGAGATGCTGGAGCCTATCCCAGCTGGCTTTGGGTGAGAGGCGGGGTACACCCTGGACTGGTCGCCAGTCAATCGCAGGGCACATATTGACATACAAACATTCACACTCACATTCATACCTATGGACAATTTTAGAATCGCCAATTAACCTGACATGCATGTTTTTGGAATGTGGGAGGAACCGGAGTACCCGGAGAAAACCCACACACGCACGGGGAGAACATGCAAACTCCACACAGAGATGCCCAACGGAGATTTGAACCCAGGTCTTCCAGATCTCCTGACTGTGTGGCCAATGTGCTAACCACTCAGCCACCGTGCGGCCATAGTTAAATATAAAAGTGATAATTTACGATAAAAGTTAAATTTACGTTAAAATTGTAAATTTACAATAAAAAACTTGTAATAATTTTATTTCTCCTACATTTACAAGAATAAAGATGTACATTTAAGATAAACGCAAATTTACAAGAATAAGGTTGGGAATCTACAAGAAAAAAAAGTTGTAAATTTACAATCAAAAAGTAAGTTGTAATTTACTATTTTTTCGTGTAAATTTACTCTTGTAAAATATTGTTCTCTTGTAAAAGAGAAAACGTGATAAAAGTTGTAAATTTGTGCAAATAAAGTAGTAAATTTGAAATAAAAACTTTTTTCCATCCATTTTCTATGCCGCTTATCCTCATTTAGGGTCGCGGGTATGCTGAAGCCTATCCCAGCTGACTTTGGGCGGGAGGTGGGGTACACCCTGGACTGATCGCCAGTCAATCGCAGGGCAGACATACAAACATTCACACTCACATTCACATTCTAATGGACAATTTAGAGTCGCCAATTAACCTAACAGGCATGTTTTTGGAATGTGGGAATTTACAGCTTTCTCATAAATGTGACTTTTTTCTCATCCAATTACAACTTTATTCTCATACATTTATGCCTATATTCTATCAAAATATATAAAAAGTCACAATTATTAAAATTTGCTGATCTGGTAAACCTTCAAACCGCTAAAAGGATGAATAAAGCAAACAACAACCAGTTACTAAAGACTGCCATACAATATTTCTTAACAAGAGAGGAGAAATATGATCTTAGGAATAAACTAAACTTAAAACACAAATATGCAAGAACAACACTAAACACTTTTGTGGAATCAAACTATGGAATGAATTAAGTAAAGAAGTATAACAATGCTTTCAAGAAACATTACAAACAGTTGATGTTTACAAAATACAAGGAAGAAGAGTCGTGAAATATTGTGTACATCCAAGGCAATATTACTTCATTCCTTGGAGAGTACATTTTCTGTCTGTTGACTGTCAATGCTATGTTTGTTACTATCACCTTATACTTATACTAGGAACTTTTCATCCTAGTGAGAACATTGTCTGTGTTTGTCTATTATCACTATTATTATTAATATCATTCATCAAGACGGCAATATAATTTATTTACCATGACAAGGACTACTATTCAACAAACTGTCACATGACCTTACTTATGCATTTAAACTTAGTAGCTGCAGGAAGTGTACAAATGTATTGAAATAGGGGAGACTCTCTGGGGGGAGGATTTAATAAGCTTTGCTTCTTCCTACTCCTTTTGGACATGTGGAACTGTCCAATGTATTAAGTGATGTATTCCAATGTCATTTGCATGCATGTTCAAATAAAATGTAACCATTACCATATTCTTATACATTTACATCTACAGTATATCATAATATTATGTCTATTTTTGAAATCTCAGAATATTTTTAATATGGTCCTAATACTCCCATTGTACAACCCCAATTCGGCAGCCATGTGCCAGTGAACTGTAACATGTTAAAGTTGTATTGAACATCTCTTGTCAAACATCCATCAAATAAGATTGTCGTTGGCGTCTAAGAATGTCCTCGATTGGTTTCAGAAGAAGAAACATGGCTCTGATTGTGTTTTTTATACTGAGAAGGACTCATATGACGGGCGGGACAGTTGAGTATGCGAGGCGGCAGGCGGATATTTTTACTTGAAATCTGACCTGCTTGCTACAAATGTGTCCCAATACACTTCCTGGCCCTGTTGGGAGTCAGAACCAATAGAAGAACTTCAGGCAGAATCAAAACCTCTGGAGGCATCAGTACAACAAATCCATTCTTCCCCTTCCACTTCCTGCCCCCCATCCCTGTTATGTTAAGTAGCGGGCCTGCTTTCTGTCCGCCACTCTGTCCTCCTTGGGTTTCAAGTCCAAACATGGTGATCCTTGTGGGACGCTAAGGACGCCCCCCCCCGGCCCAACCCCATCCGCTCCTCTCCAGCTGTTGGCTCCAGAGAAAGAGTCGCCACTAGCAGAGAGAAAAGATAATGAGACTAGAACCATGTTCTAGCTGTTCCTCCAGAACGTCTTAACGCTGCATGCCCAATTTTAGGAGCTCTTTGGCACTGATTGTCCTGATTGTCACGTTGCTTCACGATCCTTTCCAACATGAGCGGGCACGACTGGACCCTGTTGGACTGCTTGTTTTCCGCTCCCGCCTGCAACGGCTGGAGCAACAACACCGAGGGAGCCATATACCATCTGGGCAACACCATGCTGTTCTTGGGCTACATGGGAGGCAGCGGGGCGTACGGCTGCCTCTTCATCTTCGGCTTCCTTTCCCCCTCTTTCCTGTGCCTGACGCTGTGGGGCTGGCTGACCGTGTGTGGCCTGGACGTCACCACCTGGAACCTGCTCCTGCTGCTGGCCTGCCTGGGCCAGATCTGCCACCTCCTGTACCGCCTGCACCAGGAGGGCCTCCCTAGCGAGGAGCTAAATGTCCTCTACCAGGACGTCTACCTGCCGCTGGGCGTGCCCGTCCAGGTCTTTAAGGAGATAACGGGCGCCTTTGAGAACAAGGTTATGGAGATGAAGGCTGGGGAAAGATACGCCGTGGAGGGCAAGACGCCCATCGAGCAGCTTTCCTTTCTGCTGTCTGGGAGGTAGGTTTTGGATGTGTGTCTCTATGATCCTGCACTCTGTGTCTCCTTGTTCCCGCACTCTCTATGTGTCTCCTTGATCCAGGACTCTCTGTCTGTGTGTCACCTTGACCCTGCAGTCCTTGATATTGGACCCTTTGGTCCTGGACTCTTTGTCGTCTTGACCCTGCACTCTGTGTCTCCTTGGTCCTGGACCCCCTCAATCCAGGATTGTGTGTCCCCTTGATCCTGCACTCTGTCCTTGATCCTGGACACCTTTGTTAATGGTCTTTCTCTCCTGGACCATGGACCCCTTGGTCCTGGACACTCTGTCACCTTGACCCTGCACTCTGTGTCCCCTTGCACACTGTCCTTGAACCTGTGTCTCTTTGATTCTGCCTTGACCCTGCAATCTTTGTTTCTCTTTGCACTACGTGTCTCCTCAATCCGGCACTCCGCGGGCCTTGATCCTGCAGTCTTTGTGTGTCTTTGATCCTGGACTCTGTATGTTGCCTTGGTCCTGCACACTTCGTCTACATGTGTCCATGTTCCTATGCACTTTGTTGGTGTGTGTCTCCTTGTTTCTGCACTGTCTGAGTGATTCGATGTTGTCCATTAAGCAGTACCTTTTTGTGTTTACATTGACCAAAGTCAACCACAGTTACCATGTCACAAAAGTTTCTTCAAGCATCTTGTTCAGGGATGATACAGTAAAAAGTAACATTGGTTATGCTGTAAAGTAGTGTACAGCTTCAACACAGCCATTATTGTGTAAATATGTGGCAACACAAGTAAGCAGCAAGATAATTGTGCCTTGCCTACAAATAAATATGCTGGTGGCAATGTGCACAAGTGCTGCCGGCACCAGGGAGCTGCGGTTTTGGCATTGTGAAGCAGACACTGGGCCGCAAGGAGTAGTGAAAGGGGATACCAGTAACATCCTGTACAGTTCTGCTCAATTCCATGACCAAGAGAATTAAGACATTGCTAGATAACAGAGTTTTGCCAAGCAGATGTTGTCATGAAGGCGAAGGTGCTTTCAAAGAAGGCTGTTGGTAATGACCTGAAGTATGACATCAAACAGACTGAGTTTGCTCATGTGAGGCGCACTCAACTTGTGTTGCCAGATATCTACACAATAATGTTGACAGCTATGCAACCTGTTTACCAACCTTACTTTGTATGGTACTATAAGGAAAATGTTTTTTGGCAGACACTGCATATAGCAGTGGATCTCAAATTATTTGGCCCAACTGGGGAACAAAAATGCCTCCCCGATTTGAAACCGATAATATCTATTTATCTGTACCGTATGGACTGACCTCAAAACTGAAACCAGGGAAATTGAGAGCAGTGAAACCTATTAGTATATTCAAGAGTCAAATTGTGTAGTATGAGTACAACAAATTAATACATGTTGGCAGGTCTGCACTAATATTGAAAGTCCTCTCTGCCCCACTATTTGAGAAGCACTGGTGTATAGTAAAGTTGGGGGGGGGGATAATGTAGTTTGTAATGTAACAGTTCTGTCAGAACTGCAGCTGTTGTTTCAAGAGAAACATCGTAAACAGTCTTTTAAACAGTAAACAGCTTGGCTTCTAGCTCATTGCCCTTTGCTGCTCAACTCTCTTTTAGCAGGGATCTGTGGATGCGGGTGTTTTGCCTTTTTAGAGCAACCACCAAGCAGAAATCTCTTGTAAGTTCTTTTAGGTCAAATATCATGTCACAAGACGAGCAAAAATCACAACTCACTCACGACGTAAAAGGTTGAGCGAGCTAGCAGTAAATAATAAAATAATTAAAAAATAATAAAACAAAATATTAAACAATTGAACACAATAAAAAAAATTTAACTAAAAAAGACACACAAAAAATACAAATAAATACAAATAAAAAATACTTGTAAAATTACTTGTTAAAAAAATAATAATAAATGAAAATGACTTAAAGGTGTACAAAATAATATAAATAAAAATGACAGTACAAAATAAATACAAAAACACTTAAAAGTGGAGAAGAATATTTAAAATAAATCCAAATTAAAAATGACTTAAAAGTGAGTCCCAGGTTGGTGGCCATTTGAAGTCCCTGATCCAGAGCACGAGCTTTCGACTGGTGGGACCCACATTTTCCCATAGTCATAAAATGGAGACCCACTTTTATAGAGGTAAAATGTTAGCCTTCAAAACATGTGCGTGTCACTGTTTTTTTTTTTTTTTCAAAACAAAAATAACTTTTCTGACTTGTTTTCTACAACCCATTTTTGTCTCCCGACCCAGAAACACTGATCTCAAGATTTGCTTTACAGATATCTTTTGGTGAACATAAATACCTCACCAACGACCAAGATTGTCATTACAAAATGAGTATTGTCTTTGTTTTCATACACCCCAGTTTTTGTATCATTTGGTTTTTGACAAAAATGTCTCAATACTGCACTTAACTATTCGGATTATATCATTCCACAAAACCAAGTGGCCAAATGAAGCGCGCTTTGCATTGGTGACCCATGTTTGTGCATTTTGTATTCAGTGCGGCTGCTAAATAACCCGCCATGGGGCCAAAGAAGGTTGCGAGTGCCAGCAATTTGATAATTAGGTGCAAAACACTACACTTACACAATTAAGTCCATACATTTTTCAGTTCTAATTTTTTTGTTATGGGCGTCGAGAACACATTTATTGGATTTACATAATTTCCTATGGAGAAAACTTGGCTAATTTTTTGTACGTTTTCGTTGCACCTTCGGTTAGGTTGCGCTCCACAAACCAAATAGATTTGTTTTGCAACTATAGTAATGCTTCACCTTTTGTGGCTCTACTAGGGGTGTAACGATAAACTAAAATGTAATTTCGGTTCAGTTCAGTTTCTTGAAGTGCTCGGCTCTGTTAATTTTTGGTACAAAAAAGGCAGAAAAAATTACTTTAAATGCTTTTATTTAAAAAATGCAAAAAATGTAAATTATTAACTCAATAAAGCGACTAATTTCGGTTATATTTCAAATAACATTCCCCTATTTTTTGAATAGAAAATATTAAAATAAACTGTTGCATTTTTAAAACTAAACATGTATACAAAATTATAAATTAACGAGTTAAAACTGTAAACTCGGAACACTTAGCAACAGCCTGAATATGACAAATGTAACCACGTTTTTGGCTAAACAAAATACCTTATGCACATTTATTCCAGAAAGCACAGTGTACAGTACTTGCAGGGACAATATCTCCAGCAGTGGAGAAAACCCGCTCACTAGCAACAGAGGTAGTGCGCTGAAACTAAGCTGGTTGTCTTGTAACATTCACTGCCAGATGATACCGTTTTAAGTGCGCTATCATGTTAGTCGTGTTTCCTGCAGCAAACCCGATCTCTGTGGAACAATGTCGACACACAACTTTGGATTTATCCGCTTGCCTTTGTTCAACCGTTATTTTAACAGGGAAGCCAAAGTGTTCCCAACAGTGTTCCCAAGAGCGTAGTGAGATGGGAGGGTCTTCCAACTCATTCTACTCCCTGGCGTTTGCCATGATGTGAGCTACTAACCTTCCTCCCCATCAGTCAGTAGTGTCCGACACTTAGAGGCGTCCATGCGGAAACTCGGGCAGACATTTTGACTGACGCCTCGGCTTGAACGACCTTGAATGGGGTCGACTAAATCACGCAAAGTCTCTGAACGTGACAACCAAAGTTGAGAAGAGATTACAAAGCAGTCCAGAGGCAACATTAAAGTGTGTGAAAGGAGCAAAGGGAATCTTTAAAGTGGGCTTTATGTTGTACTTCCTGGATTATCCCAAAAGACGTAAAGCCTCCCTCTGACTGATGACTTTATCCGCATGTCCGCAAGGACGCTGGCAAAAGAGCAAAGCGTGCATTAACTGTATACCTTGTGCATTCCCGGCAGAGATGATGATGTCTTAAAAGCGGCCCAAAAAAGTGACCTCCACAACTCTCCTAGTCACTTGCTAATCTCACTCTGTCCCCTCTTTAACCTTCTCTCTCTCTCTCTCTCTCTCTCCCTCTGGTCATGTCAGGATCAACGTATCTCTGGAGGGTCAGTTCTTGCACTACATCCACCCGCACCAGTTCCTTGACTCCCCCGAGTGGGAGTCTCTGAGGCCCAACGAGGAGGGAAAGTTCCAGGTAGAGTACGTCTGTTTTTACCAAACCTTGCTTAAAAATTTTACAAATTTGCATTGTATGATATGTTTTTTCCACATTGTTCAATTTTAGCATCCCTTTCAAAATGCGTTCATACATTACTCTCAAGCCAAAGGTTTTCCTTCAAAGCAGTCATCAGTGAAATGAGCATTGCAAAGAACAGAACTCGAACTGGTCGTCCAGCTGTCTCTCGTTCTGTGCACTTTTTTCGTCCAGCCTTACTATTTTGGAAAAGAAAACAAACTTATAGTATGCTCCAATTTTGTAAACATCCAGCAGTAATGCAACATTTTGGCATGATTACTATTTTGAAGTCTGTCATGGGTAGCGGCATGACTTACAAATGTAATTTTTGCTAATTTTTTCTTTGCTTTCAAAAATCAAACAATGTAGAACATGATTACAAACAATACACAGGGTGGGCCAAAAGTAGGCCAACAGTTAACGCTTAAATGTTTTACATTTGTTAGACATTTAGATATTTATTTATATACATTATATTTACATATTAGACATTTTACATTGAATATTTAATCCCTCAAGTGCTCAAATAAATGTAAATACATGTCTTATAACATGTATAACTCTGTATAACATTTAAACAACTTTTAAATACAAAAATTATGCCACAAACCCTTTAAGCAAATTGTACATATTCTGACCTAAACTGACAATTTTCATAAAAAGAAACTAAAATCCAAATAAGAACACATTTTGTGATAAGTAGTATTCTACATGGTCACTAGGTGTCAGTAATGATGGTACATTGATGGAACAATCGCCTCTGCACACTGAACCAGAGATCCAACAACAAGGAGCTTTCTCAATGCTAACGTTTGAGTCTATATTATGTTTTATTTTCTCTTTTTACTATATTGGCTAATTGGACTCTAAAGGTGACTGTAGGGGTGTTATCTTGTGTCCACAAGATTCTAATTATGCTAATAACATTAATTAGGTGGTCATAAACAGGTATTTATGCTCCAAGTGCAAATATATTCAATGTATAAGTAAAGAATCCTACTTTGCGAAAATTGTTTATGGCACATGACAAAATTATTGTTGTTAATTGTTCCCAGACCTGACCGTGATAACTGAATTTCAGCAATGTAGGATTCAATATTAATAAATGGTAGTTAGAACATAGAAAACCTGTTTCTGACATTCAAAAAACTTGTTTTTACCATTACTAGAGCCCTGTAGACATGCAATAACACCCTTATAGTCACTCTTACACTGCTATTATTCTTTGTTTACACCACATTGCTTAACTGTAAAGTGTGCTCAACTGTACGGCGGGATCACTGCAGGGACACAAGCTGAGACAACCATGGCTTTAAACATTAACAAGCTTGCAAGCTAGTAGGACTCCAATTTATTTGCAGTATCACTTTTCCTTTAAGTTTGAACTTAAAAAAAGTGTGGTTTATCTTTAAGAAAGGGTGTAAAAGGAAGCGGGGAAGAAGGTCAAAGAAGCTAAAAGCGTACCACTTCCACACTTGATGAGAGGAGATAATTTATTTTCACTCTATCGTGTCGTACATGCCATGGCTGACGCCATGTGTCACGTTAATCTAATTTCCATCCATCCATTTTCTACACCGCTTATCCTCATTAGGGTCGTGGGTATGCTGGAGCCTATCCCAGCTGACTTCGGGCAGGAGGCGGGGTACACGCTGGACTGGTCGCTAGTCACTCGCAGGGCAGACAGACAAACATTCACACTCTAATGTAGTGTTTTTCAACCTTTTTTGAGCCAAGGCACACTTTTTTCATTCCAAAAATCCCAAGGCACACCACCAGCCGAAAATGTAAGCATTCATCTTTGTAGCCTATAGAAACAATATAAAGTCAATATAAAGTGTTGCCACCTACTGCTATTTAGCTTATTTCATGATTACTCTGCCGATCATTGGACAGCACAGACACTCAGCAATGGCACATTATTGGTGGACTCATTTTCAAAAAATATTTATACACCAATTATAAAATTTAAATATTAAATATTTTATTATGTTTGCTATATTGGGTAATAGGAGTGTATGCAGTATGTTTACTATAGGGGTGTTCATATCATCATATGTCTAGAGGGACCTGGTAATGTTAAAAAGTGTATTAAGGAATGTCGTAAATGGGTTTTCTATGCTCTAACATTTATAAATAAGGAATATTCACTTATCATGGTCCTGTCTGGAACAAAATTTCTCACATAATTGGCAGGTCACGCTGACTGCAGAGGAGGACTCACGCTACATCTCCTGGCACCGCCGCCGCCTCTTCTCGCTGCTTTCGAAGGAGCGCTACATTGCCCGTCTCTTCTCCGTCATGCTCGGCTTCGACATCGCAGAGAAGCTCTACAACCTCAACAACAAGCTCTACATCAAGAGTGGCGTGTTGCTGGACATCCGCCTGCCCAGCCTATACCACGTGCTGGCACCCTCATCGCAGAGCAGCGATGACGGCGGCCCCCTGAAGGAGCCTCAGGGGCAAGCACTGGCCCTCCAGAAGTCGAAACTAGACCCGTCCCACCCTTCCCAGCCACGGCTACAGGGACAAGAGAAGACCTCATTGGACGAACCCCCGCAGCATGACAACTTCCAGAACCCGTGGGTGTCGGACCCCGAGCTGACCTCTGGTGAGGACTCCACCAGCCTGGTTCTGGAGGACTTTGCTGATGTGGCGGGCTCCTTAATGGACTATGGCAGTGAGAGGGATTATTTGAGGTAGAGGGGCAGGGTTCTGGAGCTAACACACTGGGTCACCACTTAAGCTACATGTAAGTACCTCACCTGGGCACTGGGTGGCGCACCAGACAGTTGCTTACAGTGCACAGCTTGTACTAAACTGGAAAGTTGACATTAGTGTCATCCTAACATATTTTATTAGCTTGTCTTCATCTTGTCATCGACTCCGTCCAACTCGCTTTGACTGGTTTTTGGCAGACAGAAAGTGGAAAAAAGGGAAGACAACCGTTGTATTTTGCTTATGGTAGCTATTAACAATACTTAGCATTGCGTTAAAATCTCCATTGGCAACATTACTTACAGAAAATTAACTTTTTGTTGGCAACTGTTTTGTAGTATCACTAGTCGATCAGTTGTTAGCATGGTTAGTTTCCTGTTAGCATCACTCATGGCCAGTTAACGTCACTACATATCTGTTTGCATGAGTCCAGCTATTGTTAGCGTCGTCAAACATTCCATGAGCGCATCGGTAAAGTTTCTGTTGTTTGTTAGCTTGAGTGCAAGACCAACTTTTGAAGGTCTGTTAGCATCAGTAAAGGCTCTGTTGATTGACCTGACTGAATGTCTGTTAGCATGAGTCCAAGTATTGTTAGCGTCGTCAAACATGAGCAACTTTTTAAGGTCCCTTAGCATCAATTAAGTTTCTGTTAGCATCGCCAAGGTCGGTTAATGCCACCGGACGTCTGTTAGTGTGAGTGGAAATAATGTTAGCGTTGTCAAACATTTCATGAGCAACTTTAGCATCAGTAAAGTTTCCTTTAGCATCACTCAAGGTCAGGTAATGTCCCTGAATGTCAGTTAATGAATGTCTGTTAGCATGTGTCCAAATACTGTTAGTGTTGTTAAATGTTCCATTAGCAACTTTTGAAGGTTCATTAGCATCAGTAAAGTTTCAATTAGCTTACTCAATGCCAGTTAAAATCACAGAATGTCTGTTAGCACGAGTCCATACTGTTAGCGCCGTCAAACGTTCCCTGAACAGCTTTTGAAGGTCTGTTAGCACCCCTACAGTTTCTGTTAACTGAGCTTGAGAGTGGTGCTAACGTCACCGAAATTCTGTTAGCGTGAGTCACAAGACTGTTAGCATTGTCAAATGTTTCACGAGCAACATTTGAAGGTCCATGAGCATCCGTAAAGTTTCAGTTAGCGTCACCCTCACGATCAGTTAATGTCACTGAATGTCTGTTAGAAAGAGTCCAATTATTGTTAGCGTCGCCAACGTTTCATGAGCAACTTTGAACTCTGAAAGTCTGATAGCTTTATGGAAAGTTTCTTTAGCATTAGCGGAAGTTTTGTTAGCATTGTTCTCATGGTTCAGTTAGTTACCCTGAGTCAAGCATTGTTTAAGGGTCCGTTGATTGTCATTTAGCATCAGCGAATGTTCTGTCAGTGCCACTTAGCATTTGTCAAAGTTTAGTTAGCATCGGTAACAAACTATAAATTTGTCATTGACTGAATAATTGTATAATTAAAGAAATTCATCCTGATTTATCAACGGGATAGGACAAAATTCTGCAAAATTACCCGAGCTAAAGTGATGGCATCTTGTCTGTTGTCGTGCTAAAGTGCAAATAAGCGTTTTTTACATAACGTATTATTTACTGTATGGCGCTGTGTGTCCTGCTTGTGGCCACAGGGTGTGAAAGCGACAAGACTCGAGCGCCTCGCTTCCAGAGGAGCATCAGGGCGCCGCTGGCTCCGACCGACACGCCCAAGCTGTGACAACTCCATCAATGAAGGTGTTCCATCCGTGTCTCCTTTCCTTGAAATTACTTCAATATTTGGACCACACGTTCTTTTTGTGGTGGGACTGCAACGGTTTGTTTTCTTAGTGGTGTCACGTCTTTTCTTTTATTTATTTTTTGCTAGTTTAGCTTAATTCATTCATTCATTCATTTTCTACGCCGCTTATCCTCATTACTGATGACGTAAATTGCTTCTAGTACGATCGTGTAAACATTCACATTTAACACACACACCTTTTATAATGTGAAATTTAAGTGTCAACTTTGAGTTTCTACCCCGGGGGGCCAACATTTTGTCCATAAAGCTTCTTAGTGTGCAGTGAAAGCTGATTACTTCCTTTGCAAAGACAATTGTTAAGTCAACTTCACTGGTTTCTTTGTTTCAGACACATCAACGCATCTTTGTCGTGCGACAAGCAAAGCAATAAGCCTTACGAGATAAAAGCATTAAAATTTAATTTAATAATTTTAATATATTACCAACAAGTCAACATTTTATACTTTTCAATGTACTACTTCACTAAACTACATTAATGAATGTAGTCTTCAAAATAATTTTACATTTTTTAAGTGTGTCTTTATATGTTAATGTAATATTTAATTTTGAAATTTGTAATATGCAATAGTGTGGAAAAAGTGTTTCCCCTTTCCTGATTTTTTATTTTTTTTGCATGTTTGTCACACCTAAATGTTTCATCAAAGAAATGTAAATATTAGTCAACGACAACACAACTTAACACAAAATGCAGTTTTTAAACGAATATTTAAATTCTACAGCTACATGGTCCTGTTTGAAAAAGTGATTTTAGCCTAAAGCCAATAAGTGGTTGGGCCACCCTTGGCAGCAACATCTGCTATTAAGCGTTTGCCATAACTTGCAATGGGTCTCTTACAGTGCTGTGGAGGAATTTTGCAGAATTGTTGTCATTCAGCCACATTGGAGGCTTTTCCAGCATAAAACCCCTCGATAGGGGCAGTCACTTTTTCACACAAGGTTAAGTAGCTTTGGAGTTTTTTGTTGTTGTGTTGTCATTGACTAATATTTACATGTCTTTGATGATCACAAACATTTAAGTGTGACTAACATGCAAAAAAATAGGAAATCTGGTCACTTTTTCACACTGTATTCTCTGGCATAACATTGTAATTCAGTATTAAGCGTACTATATTTGAGTTTATTTCAACACAGCATGATATGTTAGGTAAATTAGTATTACAGTAGATCCGTGCTCTTTGTGGGGATCCACCTGGGAGTAGTGAATGAAACGCCAATAAAAATGTATATTTTTGACACTCATCGACCACCGTACGCTAGTGTGGTTTGCTCCTCCAACTTCTAACTTCCTGATTTTGGATGAACATTTGCAATAAAAGCGACTGTTGTAATGACTGGCTTCGGCTCCAGAACCCTCCCCATCTCTCTTCAATGGCTGTAACAAAGGAAGCTAACAAGCTAAGTAAGCTTCACACACACAGACATTTTAAGTACTCACCACCAACAAACCATAATGTACAGCATGATGATGATGATGATGATGATGACGAAATTTGCACCGGCAGGTGCCTTAAACATTAAAAAGTTGCTGTTAGAGCTTTTTGTCTGCCATTTCCTCCATCATGGCAAATTGAGACTGCAAGTTTTTTTCTCATTTAAGCTTACTTTAGACATGACTGTTGCCAAAGACATGATGTGGCGGCAAGATCAACACACCTTCCTGTTTTGCCATTAGGTTTTTGTTTAAAAACAAAATCCATAATGTTCCGTCACCTTATCAAAATGCTGTCATTTTAGCTTATTTTGCAGCTGTGATCAATACGAAAAGGGAGGTGAAAGTGTAGAAACATTGCTGCAGGGTGTGTATATTTTTTAAATAAACAAAGCGTATTAGTTTAAATTCTGTTTTTATTACCCAGATATTTGAGCTTTCTTCTAAAAAAATCTTTTTACATTTTCTTAATATTATAATTTTACAGTATTGCCATATTTTGACTCTCATATTATAACTTTTTCCCGAACCTAACTTTCCCAAAATTACAATTTTTTTTAGTTAAAGAAAATATTTTTCACACAATATTACGAATTTATTCTCATTGACTCTTATTTCTTCCCTTAATATTTTGACTTTATTCCCATTTTTTCTGATTATTTTTACATTTTACAAGTATTTTGACTTGCAAAATTTCCTTCTCATATTGATGACTTTATTCCTACAATATTCTGACTTTTATTCTCCTAACATTAAAACTTTTTCTTCTTTTCTTTTCGTCTTATCCCAGCTTATCCCATCAGGGGTTGCCACAGCGAATCATTTTGTTCCGTTTGATTAGCATGTTATGGCAAAAGTTTTACGTCGGATGCCCTTCCTGACACAACCCTCTATATGAGGTACATGATACGTATATATATTTGGGTATGACCAGGATGGACAGAATCAGGAATGAGCACATCAGAGGGACAGCACGTTTGAGGTTTTGGAGATAGTCAGAGAGGCCAGAATGAGATGGTTCGGACATGTCCAATTGCCTCTTACAACTTCATTTTCCCTAAATTACAACTTTATTCATTCTTTTGTGTCTCGTAATATTATGACTAAAATGACATCATTTTCCCCTCATGACATTACGTTATTCTTTTAAAATTCAGACTTTTACACCTTTTTGCTCTAATATTTTGACTTTATTCTCACAAAATTACAGCTGTATTTTTCCATTTTCAACTACTTCAGCTTTGTTAGTGTACATTTTTTATTCATACATTTGTTCCTGTGATATTATGACTTTTTCCCCTGACCTAATTTTCTAAAAGTTACAACTTTAATTTTTTACTTTATTTCTCATATTACAACTTCTAAAAACCCTCCTAAATATTTTCTCCTAAATATTTAAACTTTGTGCTACGAAAATGATATTATTAAGACATCTAAAAACCCGCCTAAATATTTTCTCCTAAATATTTAAACTTTATGCTACTAAAATGACGGTAGTGAAATTTTTTATTTATTTATTTTTCTTGTTTAACTGTATTTTTAGAATGCCCTGCAAGCCAATAAAAGAGGCGCAGGTTTGTAAAGTGTTTGTTTGTCATTGAGATGTATTTTATATGCATTTGACAATGTAGTCCAACAATGCATGTAGAGGCTGTTTATTGATTTACGGTTGTCATGGTAACAGTACACAGTGTTCTGGTCACATGCTCTCAGGTCTCCAAGGGCAGCTTCACCTCAAAAGTGGCTGCACACCTGCACTAATTCATGGGACCAGGGTGCCCCCCGCCTGACGTTGATGTCGTTAACGCACAGCGGCTCCTCACGCCTGCAAATAAACACAAAAAACTTCAACGTCCCTTTATGACCATTACTCTGCCGTCGTTCAAGCCATCTCTTCCAGGCGGCGTGCCTTACGTACACGGTGGAGGCGATGAGAGACAGACAGACGGACTTGATGTGGACATCCCTCTGCCGGTAGAAGCGAGCGCCGGTGTTCCTCAGCGTGATGGAGTGGATCTCGCACAGCGGCACGGGGTGAGCCAACACCGTTCTGTAGGTTCTCGTATCCGTCTGACTGGAACACAACGGCATTCGTCAAGCGTCTGTAGTTATTACGGAAAGACTCCTTAAAGGGTCAGGAAAACATTGCTCGCCGTTAATAAAATGAAGGCCGTTTTTCCACCAAGTGCTCCAGTCCAGTTGAAGGTTGGAAATGCACAAACAACACCTGCAGTAATTTTACAAGAATAAAGTCAAAATATTAACAAAAATAAACCGAACGAGGAAAAAGTCATAATTTTATGAGAAAAACGTCATAAAACTGTAAAGAAATATAATGTCATTATAAGACATAAGAAAAAAAAGACCTAACAAAATGAGAAAGAACACGATGAAGTTGTAATTTATGGAAAGTCCAAATAACGGAATAAAGTTAAAAATAAGAAGAAAATTTACAAAAAGAAATTGAAAGAGTTAGAAAATTTTTAAAAAATAACAAAAACAGGTAATTTTACAAGAATAAAGTCAAAATATTAAGAGAAAAAAAAACCTAAGAAGATGCAAAGTTGTAGTTTTTGGACAGTCAAAATATGGGAGGAAAAATTACTGGGAGAAATAGTTGGAAATTACATTCCATCCATTCATCCATTTTCCTCTGCTTATCCGAGGTCAGGTCACGGGGGCAGTGACCTAAGCAGAGAAGCCCAGACTTCCCTCTCCCCGACCACTTTGTCTAGCTCTTCCCGGCGGATGCCGAGGCGTTCCCAGGCCAGCCGAAAGACATAGTCTCTCCAACGTGTACTGGGTCTTCCCTGAGGCCTCCTACCGGTTGGACGTGGCCTGAACACCTCCCCAGGAAAGTGTCTGGGAGGCATCCCAACCAGATGCCCGAGCAGCGGTTCTACTCCGAGTCTCTCCTGGATGACAGTGCTTCTCAACCTATCTCTAAGGGAGAGCCCAGCCACCCTGCGGAAAAAACTCATTTTGGCCACTTGTACCCGCGATCTTGTCTTTCCGGTCACTACCCAAAGCTCATGACCATAGGTGAGGGTAGGAACGTAGATCAACCGGTAAATTGAGAGCTTTGCCTTTTGGCTCAACTCTCTTTTCACCATGACAGACCGCCACACCAATCCGCCTGTCCATCTCGCGTTCCATTCTTCTGTCACTCGTGAACTAGACCCCGAGGTACTTAAACTCCTCCACTTGAGGCAGGACCTCATCCCCGACCCGGAGATGGCACTCCACCCTTTCCTGGGAGAGAACCATGGACTCGGACTTGGAGGTGCTGATTCTCATTCCAGCCGCTTCACACTTAGCTGCAAACCGATCCAGTGAGAGTTGAAGGTCACGGCTCAATGAAGCGAACAGGACCACAACGTCTGCAAAAAGCAGAGACTGAATCCTGCGGCCACCAAACCGAAACCCCTCAACGCCCTGGCTGCGCCTAGAAATTCTGTCCATAAAAGTAATGAACAGAATCGGTGACAAAGGGCAGCCCTGGCGTAGTCCAACTCTCACTGGAAATGGGTCCGACTTATTGCCGACAATGCGAACCAAACTCTGACACTGGTCATACAGGGAACAAACCGCCTGGATTAGGTGGTCGAATATCGTATATTCCCGGAGCACTCCCCACAGTATTCCCTGAGGAACACGGTCGAATGCCTTCTCCAAGTCCACAAAACACATGTAAACTGGTTGGGCAAACTCCCATGCACCCTCAAGAACCCTGCCGAGAGCATAGAGCTGGTCCACAGTTCCACGACGAGGTTGAAAACCACACTGCTCCTCCTGAATCTGAGATTTGACTATCCAGCGGATCCTCCTCTCCAGAACCCCTGAATAGAACTTGCCGAGAAGGCTGAGTGTGATCCCACGATAGTTCGAACACACTCTCCGGTCCCATCTTCTTATAAAGCGGTACCACCACCCCGGTCTGCCAGTCCAGGGGCACCGACCACGATGTCCACGCGATGCTGCAGAGTCGTGTCAACCAAGACACGCCCACAGCATCCAGGGCCTTAAGGAACTCATCCACCCATCTCATCCGCCTTGCCACCAAGGAGCTTTGCGACCACCTCGGTAACCTCAGCCCTAGAGATAGGAGAACCCGCCTCAGAGTTCACAGGCACTGCTTCCATGTTGGACTTGCGGCCACATGTTTTGAACACTTGGGTGAAGAGAGGAGCGGAGCGGAGCTGTCAACTGATCACCACCTGGTGGTGAGTTGGTTCCGATGGTGGGGGAGGATGCCAGTCAGACCTGACAGATCCAAACGCATTGGGAGGGTCTGCTGGGAACGTCTGGCAGAGTCCGCTGTCAGAAGGAGTTTCAACTCCTAACTCCGGTAGAGCTATGACCATGTTCCGAGGGAGGCAGCGGACATTGAGTCCGAGTGGGCGTTGTGCCTCCATTGTCGATGCAGCTGATCGCAGCTGTGGCCGTAAGGTGGTCGATGCCTGTCGTAGCGGTAATCCCAGAACCCGTTGGTGGACACCAGTGGTGAGGGATGCCGTCAAGCTGAAGAAAGAGTCCTATCAGGCCGTTTTGGCCAATGGGACTCTGGAGGCAGCTGACAGGTACCGGCAGGCCAAGCGGTCTGCGGCTCTGGCAGTCGCTGAGGCAAAAACCCGGACATGGGAGGAATTCAGAGAGGCCATGGAAAACGACTTCCGGATGGCTTCAAAGAGATTCTGGAGCACCATCCGCCATCTCAGGAGGGGGAAGCAGTGCACAGTCAACTCCGTGTATGGTGGGGACAGTGTGCTGCTGAACGCGACTCGAGATGTTTGTGGACCAGTGGAGGGAATACTTTAAAGACCTCCTCAATCCCACCGACATGTCTTCCAACATGGAAGCAGTGCCTACAAAAGATGGGTAAAAAACAGCTGGGAACTTTACTAGAATAAAGTCAAATAAGCAATTGTAACCTAACAAGAATATCATAATTATTTTAGTAACAACATTCGAAATATTAAAAAAAAACAATTTTTTAAAGTTTAAATATTTTGAGAGGGCCGCACGGTGGTCGAGTGGGTAGCACATTGGCTTCACAGTCAGGAGGTTTAGGGTTTGAATCTTCATTGGGCACTGTTCTCCAGGTACTCCGGTTTCCTCCCACATTCCAAAAACATGCATGTTAGGTTAATTGGCAACTTTAAATTGTCCATCGGTATGAATGTGAGTATGAATGTATGTGCCCTGCGATTGACTGGTGACCAGTCCAGGGTGTACCCTGCCTCTCGCCCAAAGCTAGCTGGGATTTGCTCCAGCATACCCGCGACCCTAATGAGGATAAGCGGCATAGAAAATGAATGAATATTTTGAGAAACACGGTTGTCATTTTTAGAAAGTCAAAATATGGGAATGAAGTCTTAAACATGAGGAAAAAATTTACAAGATAAAAATGAAAGTTGGAAAATAAATAAAAGAAAGAGAATAAAGTCAAATTTTAAGAGAAAAAGTTGTAAATTTAGGGGTATAATATAAAAAGATGTTTTAAAAGTTGTAATAGTACAACAAACAACATGACAAAAAGTTGTAATGTATAGAAAGTCCAAATGATGAAAGTGAAATAGTTAGAAAACTAAAAAAGAGTAAAACAGATGGAATTTTACTAAAATAAAGTACAAATATTAACAGAAAAAGTCTAACAAGTAATCAGAATTTTACAAGAATAACATCATATAAGAGGAAAAATAACACAAATTTTAGTAGGAAGTTTGAAATGTTAAAGAAAAGAATTGATATGTATAATTTTTCAAGTCAATATTGAGAGAAACAACACGACAAATGAAGTTGTAATTTCTTGAAAGTAAAAATATGGGAATAAAGTCATAAATATGAGAGAAAAAAGTACAGGAAGACAAGACAAGAAAATTGAAAATGTACTTTTTTTTAAAAAGAAAAACAGCGGGAATTTTACAAAAATAAAGTTAAATTATTAACAGAAAAGGTGTTTTCACCTAATAAGAACGTCATAATATGGGGAGGTTAAATAATGTAATTTTTGTGGCATACAGTAAAGTTGAAATATGAAAGAAAATATATTTTTAAGTCGTAATATTATTAGGAACAAACAGATCCATCCATCCATCCATTTTCTATGCCGCTTATCCTCATTACGGTCGCAGGGTATCCTGGAGCCTATCCCAGCTAAATTATGAAAAAAATGGACAAAGATTAATAAGGAAGAACATTTTTTTAAAACGACTAATGTTGGTAACAAATCTACACTTTTCCACCTAAATCAAGTATATACATTCTTTGCATATGCTTAAGAAAATATAAAAAAGTAGCCCTTTAATTTTTCACGATATGGCCCTTGCTGGCAACATTTTGGACACATCTGCTGTACGTCTATGCTCCAGTATACCACCAAAACGGAGCTGCTCGCTGCAAAGATGCGTTTAGGGAGGCGTGTGAAGCCGTGGTTACTCACAGCAGGAGTTGCTGCTCTGTCGCCAGGCTGCCGGTCTTCAGCGTCACTTCCACTTCAGCGCTTCTGCTCAGGGCAGAGACATCCATCACCAGCAGGATGTGGTGAACTGCAAGGCGTATGTGACGCACGCCGCCACAAACACAATAGTCAATGCAATGCAGGAGTCATTAGGGCAGTGATTCAACATTACATAAACTACATAGCGTTCATTATCTCCACACTTGATTCAGTTTGCTATTAAAAATGACAATAATAAAAAAATACAGCCGAAGTCAAGGCAACACATGAAAAAACGTAAAATAACAAAACAATAACATTTTTCAATTCATCATAAAAAATTAGTCATAAAATAATCTAAAAAAAATCAAGCAAGTGTAGCAAGCCACATTTCTGTAATGGAGTTCAGGGCAAGTTATTTGTCAGGGAGCAGACATTTGAAAAAGTGCAGAAACAACACAAGAGCACGCGTCACCACAGAAAGGCGGCAGAGACGAGGTGAAGAGGAACAACTTCTGCTCGCTGGGAACGGAAGAACCACCGATGCCGCACTTTTCGGACAGGCCTGAAAGACACACGGACGCATTTATTTCTATGAAATATGAATAATATCTTTACAGTGTGTTATATGGCCAAATAATTAGAAACAGTACAGATGAGCACATCGGTGGCCAAATCTGGTTCTTAGGACATGGAATGTTACTTCTCTGGTGGGGAAGGAGCCTGAGCTTGTGGAAGAGGTTGAGACATTCTGACTAGCTATAGTCTGACTCACCTCGACCCATAGTTTGGGCCTTGGAACCAAATTCCTTGAGATGGGCTGGATCTTGTTCTACTCTGGTGTTGCTGCAGGGGAGAAGCTGCAAGCTGGTGTGGACTTATCAATAGCACCCCGACTTGGTGCCACTGTGTTGGAGTCATCCACAGTGGTCGAGGGGGTTATTTCCCTACGCCTTCGGGCCAGGGAAAGGGTCCTGACTGTTGTTTGTGCGTACACGGCGAACAGCAGTACCCAGTCTTCTTGGAGTCTATCAGAGGAATTCTGGAGAGTTACCCCAGCTGGTGACTCCATAGTTCTACTGGGAGACTTCAACACCCGTGTGGGCAATGACAGTGTGAGTTGGAGGGGCGTGGTTGGGAGGAATGGCCTCCGTGATCTGAACTCGTGTTGTGTGTTGTTGCTGGACTTCTGTGGGAACCACAACTTGTCCATAACAAACACCATGTTTGAACATAAAGATGTCCACAAGTGCACCTGGCACCAGGACACCCTAGGTCGCAGGTCTATGATTGACTTTGTAGTCATATCATCAGACCTGCGTTCGCATGTTCTGGACACGCGGGTGAAGAGAGGCGCTGATCCCCTCCTGATGATGAGTTAGATTAGATTGCATGGGAGTATACCGGAAAAATTTGGTAGACCCAAACGTGTAGTGAGGGTGTGCTGCAGCCAATCGCAGTTGCGGCGGCAAGACCCAAACGTAATGGTTATCAATAGCTTAGTCTTCAACACCCATGTGGGCAATCACAGTGTGAGTTGGAGGGGCGTGTTTGGGAGGAACGGCCTCCCTGATCTGAACCCGTGTGGTGTGTTGTTGTTGTTGTGAACCACAGTTTGTCCATAACAAACACCCATGTTCGGACATAAGGATGTCCACAAGTGCACTTGGCACCAGGACACCTTAGGTCGCAGGTTGATGATCGACTTTGTAGTCATATCATCAGACCTGCGTCCACATGTTCTGGACACGCAGTTGAAGAGAGGGGCTGAACTGATCACCACCTGGTGATGATTTGGATTAGATGGCGGGGGAGGACGCCGGACAGACCTGGTAGATCCAAATGTGTAGTGAAGGTGTGCTGGGAACGTCTATTAAGTACTAAGTACTATTATTAAACTAATTTTAATAGTTATTAATTATTAAATAATTATTAATAATTATTTTGATAATTTTTTGTATTTGTTTTCAATAAAAAAATAGTGTGTATTTTTATTATTTAGTTGTTTGATTCATATTTTGAATATGTATTATTATTAAACTAATATTAATTTTTATTTCGATAATTGTTATATATTCTTTTAATGAATACATTTAAATAATTATTATTGACATATAATTCAAATAATTCTTTCAAATATTGTTTATTTCATACCAGATTACTAATTCTATTTTATAAATTAAAATATTTAAAAACAATTTTATAAATGCAATTTCATTTTTAACTATCACATTCTGAATGAGGTTTTCAATTATTTTAATTTTATTAAAAACTATTTATCCCTTTTAAATCATGTTGAGATATTTCAAACATTTGATTTACTTAGATATTTAAGTACAACATTCTGAATTATTGGCTGTAACAGTGAGACTAGGATAAGTGTGATTGGGAGGAACGACCCCCCTGATCTTAACCCGAGCGGTGTTTTGTTATTGGACTTCTGTGCTCGTCACGGATTGTCCATAACGAACACCATGTTCAAGCATAAGAGTGTCCACAAGTTCACTTGGCACCAGGACACCCTGGCTTTGTGGTTGTGTCGTCGGACTTGCGACCACAAGTTTTGGACACTCGGGTGAAGAGAGGGGCGGAGCTGTCAACCTATCACCACCTGGTGGTGAGTTGATTCCGATGGTGGGGGAGGATACCGGTCAGACCTGGCAAACCCAACCGCATTGTGAGGGTCTGCTGGGAACGTCTGGCAGAGTCCCCTGTCAGGAGGAGTTTCAACTCCCACCTGCGGGAGAGCTTTGACCAAGTTTCGAAGGAGGCAGCGGACATTGAGTCAGAGTGGGCGATGTTTCGTGCCTCCATTGTCGATGCGGCTGATCAGAGGCAGCTGACAGGTACCGGCAAGCCAAGCGGTCTGCGGCTCTGGCAGTCACTGAGACAAAAACTCGGACATGGGAGGAGTTTGGAGAGGCCATGGAAAACGACTTCCGGATGGCTTCAAAGAGATTGTGGTCCACCATCTGCCATTTCATGAGGGGGAAGCAGTGCACAGTCAACATAGTGTATGGTGGGGACGGTGTGTTGCTGACCTCGACTCGAGATGTTGTGGACCGGTAGAGGGAATACTTTGAAGACCTCCTCAATCCCACCGACACGTCTTCCAACATGGAAGCAGTGCCCGGGGACTCTGAGGCGGGTTCCCCTATCTCTGGGGCTGAAGTTACCGAGGTGGTCAAAAAGCTCCTTGGTGGCAAGGCCCCTGGGGTGAATTAGATCCGCCCGGAGTTCCTTAAAGCCCTGGATGCTGTGGGCGTGTTTTGGATGACACTACTCTGCATCGCGTGGACATCGTGGATGGATGAATGGATTCTGAATTATTGATGTTATAGATATGTCATATTGAAATATTTTATATAATAATAATATAATTTAATGTACTACATACAGTACATTATACCATTTCTTGCTATTTGCCTCATTTATCAAATGCACATACAGGTATATCGCTTCTACTTACCAATGGTGGGGCACCGCCCCCCGAAGATATCACAGTTGACGCAACGCCCCCGCAGGAAGTCTTCGTAACTGGAGCACGGGATCCCCGTCAAAGGGCACGAGGCGTTAAGCGCGCTCATGTAGACGTGCACCGCTCTCATGTGGTCACAAATGACGTAGCCATACACTAGAAAGACAAAATATTGTGTACATACGCACTGTGAGGGAGGGGGCAGGGCAGGACTTACTGGAGGTGAAGTGGGAACGTGCACATCCTGTTTGGTCCTTGCCACCATTCAGGAAGAAGTCCAAATGGCCGACGGGGATGGAGATGCCAAAATCTGATAAACATTACATAATGCGCGTGCGCGTCAGTGTTGCGTTCAAGGACTGCACAAAGGATGCTCGTCTTACAGTCTGAGTCTTCTTACAGTCTGAGTCTGTGTGGATGGCATCCACGAAGTGAGCGTCAGACGGGTCCAGGCGGTCGAAGGTGTCGGCTCCTTTGAACATGGGTCCGGCCGGGTCCAGAGCTGGAGGACCACAACGCAGCATCACGGATGTTCCCAAAACTCAAAGCAAACTTCCAGGGAATGTTGGGGCGAAACTCACCTGTGATTCTTCCAATCTTTCCCTCAAAGAGTGTCCCCACAAAGCCGGCAACGTGCGCCCCCAAACTCACCCCGATGAAGTGGAAAGACTCTGGCGTGCATCCATGTTTCTGTAGGAAAGATGCCAAATGTTAAACCATGTGACCTCGACGCACGCGTGTACCGGGTTTGACCTGCAGCTGGTTGATGAGCACGGAGATCTGCACCGCCACCTCCTTGTAGTTCTCTACCGCCACATTGTACGCGAATGAGGCGCCGCGGACCCAGTCCACCACCACCACGTTGACGTCCTGCACCGCCAGGAGGACCTGAGCCAGCTCAAGGGCCCACCGCGGCTTGCTGCCTAGTGCCCTGCACGCACACATGTACACAGCAAAAAAAATTTTTGCAATCTAAAAAAAAAAAGTCTTAATTTTATAAGAGTTACGTCGACTTATGAGGAAATATTACAGGAAAATCATATTTTATAGCGTCCTTATACAGCGTAATATTATTTTACAAAAAATAACGCAATAAGGTGTGATTTTTGGAAAATGTGGTCACACAAAACATGTTATGAAAATAAAGACAAAATATTATGGGAATTATGTCAGAATTATGAAAAGAAAAAGTACATGAAGAAAAAACAAAAGTATAAACAATTGTAGTTTTATTACAATATTGTTGCAATATTACCAGAAAAAAGGTAATTTTACAAAAATAATCTCTGTGGGAAAATAATGTCATTTTAGTAGCAAAGTGTAAATATTAAGGAAAAATTGGTTATTTTCCAAATAGTAAGCTGAGTAAAATAATTTCATTTTAGTAGTATAGAGTTGCAATATTAAAGAAAATCTAACAATGTTATGAGAATAAAGGCCAAATATTACTGTATGTGAATGAAGTTAGAATTATGAGAAGAAAATTTACATGAAAGTTGAAATAGTGGGAAATTTTAAATAAAAATGTCAAAATAATACAAAAAAGTTGCAATTTAACTAAACAATGTCTGAGGAAACAATGCCATTTTAGTATCACGAGAGTTGAAATATTAAAGAACAAAATATTTTTTTTTAAGTCGCAATCTACTAGGAAACAAAATAAAGGTGTAATTTTTGGAAAATAAGGTTGGAGAAAAAGTTATAATATGAGAATAAAGTAAGAATTACGAGAAGAAAATGTACATGAAGAAAGTTGAAATTGAAGCTAAAAACAAATGTAAACACGCAAAGACTAGCTGTAATGTGAGTAATGTCATAATTTTACGAAAAAAATAATGTTAATAATGATAATATTAATGTAATTTTAGTAGCATGGTGATGAAAAAACGTTTTTTTAAAAGTCGTAATATTAAGTCATAATATAATGATTAAGAAAAATTACAAACATTATTTAAAAATAAAATGTAAATGTATGGAAAAACTGCAACATTGATCATAATATGTAATAAGCAATAATATGTTTTTTCACTTATATGACATGCACTTTTTTCTTGCAATAAATATAGTGTAGCATGTAGTATATATAGTAGCATGTAGTAGCATAGCTACATGTGGTGCTTGCATCCTTAAGTGCTCACCTGTATCCGTGTATGATGACCTTGGTGGCCTTTGACACATTAAAGTGGTTCTGCTGTGCTTTGCCCAGAGAATCCTGCTCGAGTGTCTGAGCGCACTCGAGATTCTGGCGGGTCAGCAGCAGGTATCGGACCTGCGGCTGGAGGCGCTCCTGCCGGTACTGCAGCCATGTGGTGTTGCTAAGCTCGGCGCAACGGTCCTCCTGCTGCCATTGGTCGGAACCTGACAGAACATGTTTGATCAGGACCAATGAGGACTGGCACAAATCTACGCTTTTTTTTACACTTAAAACCAGTGGTTCTCAAATTGTGGGGTGGGTCCCCCAGGGGGAGCGCGGTAAACTGTCTGTTTTCAGTTGTCAATAGTATTTCAAATGGGGGGCGTGTGAGAAAATAACTGAGAACCACTGCTTTAAACCATTTTCACAAGGCTTTGGTATTTCCTACAGACACATTATAACGGGACTGTCTGTGACGTAGCTGGCCCGTCGTTCCATCTTCGTATAGCACAGTGGTTCCCAAACCTTATTTGCTGTGCCCCCCTTTTGGAGATAAAATTATTTTGCGCAGTCAAATACAGTCAAATTAAATTAAAGTCAAATACAGATCTAAGGTGACTAGGTGTCCTAATCGCCAGGACAACACGACCTTATTGCAAGTTTCAACAATCAGGCATAATAATCGCTTACCTGTGGCAGAGAAGAAGATGTTGTGAGAGGAATCTGTGTTGTCAATATAGGGACTTTGTTGCTAGAACATACTTTTCTTTTTTTAAAAGCGACTGGAGACAAATCCATTAGGTTTTTTAGTTTTATTGGACACTTGTTTTGTTTGTGACATCTACAAAAAACACAAGTTTGTTTGTCTTTACAAACAATTTGGAGATTTTTTGGTCACTTTTTTGTCAAAATGACGTGAACTTGCGTCATAACCAATTCTAAACAACTTCTTAATCTAGATCTGTGGGGAACATTGTGTTTATAATATGCTACAAATTACGTTTGCACACGCTATCTTGTGCAAAACAAAAGATGCCCATTAGTCTTATCCACTGTAGATAATGTTGGAATGTTGGTACCCTTTTTTTTTTAACTGTACGCATTTTTATACACATGATTTATTGCTTTAATTAAAATGAAAGCACATGCATATGTTATTACGTTTTATTTCTACTATTATGTGCTATTATCACTACATTTAAAATGGCAAAGCATTATTATAGTAAATAAAGTAAAAAGTATTTTTCACGAGACGGTGTCTAAGAAAAGGTCACCTACCTTCCACGAGGAATGGGAAGTGGATGAGGATGAGAAGACAGGACAGGAAGACGGTGTTGTCAGTACTGAACATTTCAGGGAGAACTTAAAGGCGCTCAGGTGTTCACTTTCGCTTCAGCGGCAAAGCTACGAATGGAAGGGAGCACCACTAACGGACCAGCGCGCCACAAGAACATCACAGCAAAGTTACAAGCACTGCGTGAGAATTTGTGGGCGTCATTCTTGGCAATTGCAAGTCTCGCGTGGCGTGACGATAACTCGTATGGAAAGTGCAAGGAAGCGAACGCTAGATTGGCTGGCGGACTTTCGCAGCGCGCAGCCGATTGGCAGATGTGGAGGTGACGTAACGGGATAAATAAGATGGCGGCGCGCACACAGGCTAGCCTAACTGTAGCCAACGTCATCTGCGTCGATCAAATGCCTTCTTTTGGAGAAACAGCAGGAAGAAATGGCGCATCACGACAGCATTGTGAGTGTATAAGTTGCTCGATTCTTAACAACTTAAAATAAAAGTATTCTTATTCCGCAACTCTATATTCAACCATACTCTGAATTCAACATTACATGGTGCTGGATGAGGTGGGCTATATTTTCTCTATTATGTCAATAATTTAGAGTTTTCTTTGTATTATGACATTGTTCATGAAGTCTGGGAATAAGTTCTTGGACACAGAAGGGCTTGAGTGGGGAAAAGAGCCCACATTATTTGAACGAGAACCTACACTGCTTGTTTTCACGAGGGGCACGAGTGTACTTGAGCCTACCTGTCTTTGGCCGAGAGGCGGTGTGCATCCTGGACTGGTCGCCATAGTAGTAGTTTTAATTTAGTTTATTATTTATCTTTTCTTCATTGACTTTATTTTGCCCAGAAAATGGATAGATGCATGGAACTGTACAATATATATAATTGTATCATTGTGTTGGTATTTTTACATGTTTGTCTGATATTGTTAAATTGCTCACAAATAGGTTTGTTGATGTACAGTTCTTTGTTTTATATAATTATGACTGCATGATTGAAGAATTTCAAGTGAAACGTTTTGTTAACCGTATCCGCAGTCTATCCCCTGTACATTATTTACTTGGTATCGGACCGATACCAACATTGCCAGTATTGCCCACACCTATAGCGTAGGTAGTTTGGTTTTGTATTTTGTACTTCCTGTTGTTTTTTCATATGTAAACATTTGATTAGGTTTTTGTCATTCTCAAGTGATCCCCAAAGAAGCAACACGGGATCTCCCCCTGCAGACCCACCAGGGAATATAATTTGGTAGAGGGTGGGTGTTCGGGCGACCGGGTCTTCGGCGGCCAAATCTGGTTCTTGGGACATGGAATGTTACTTCTCTGGTGGGGAAAGAGGCCGAGCTTGTGGTAGAGGCTAAGACATTCCGACTAGATATAGTTGGACTTACTTCAACCCACAGTTTAGGCTCTGGAACCAAATTTCTTGAGAGGGGCTGGACCTTGTTTTACTCTGGTGTTGCTGCAGGGGAGAGCCGGCGAGCTGATGTGGGCTTATTGATAGACCCCCGGCTTTGTGCCTTCGTGTTGATGTCATCCCCAGTGAACTAGAGGGTTATTTCCCTACGCTTTTGAGCCGGAAAAAGGGTTTTGACTGTTGTTTGTGTGTATGCGCCGAACAGCAGTACCCAGTCTTCTTGGAGTCTATCAGAGGGGTTCTGGAGAGCACCCAAGCTGACTTCAACAACGATGTGGGAAATGACAGTGTGACTTGGAGGGGCGTGGTTGGGAGGAACGGCCTCCCTGATCGGAACTCGTGTTGTCTGTTGTTGCTGGACTTCTGTGCGAACCACAGCTTGTCCGTAACAAACATCATGTTTGAACATAAAGATGTCCACAAGTGCACCTGGCACCAGGACACCCTGGGTTGCAGGTTTATGATTGACTTTGTAGTCGTATCATCAGACCTACGTCTGCATGTTCTGGACACGTAGGTGAAGGGAGGGGTTGATCACCTCCTGGTGATGAGTTGGATCAGATTGCAGGGGAGGATACCGGACAAATCTGGTAGACCCAAATGTGTAGAGAGGGTGTGCTGGGAACGTCTGGCAGAGTCTCTGGGTTATCGAGTCAGTCAACTCTCACCTCTGGCAGAACTTCGCCTGAATCCTGGGGGAGGACCGGGATATTGAGTCCGAATGGGCCGTATTCCGTGCCTCCATTGCTGAGGCAGCCAGTCGCAGTTGCGGTCCCAAGGTGGTCGGTCCCAGTCTTTGCAACAAGACCCAAACCTAATGGTTGACACCAGAGGTCAGGGCTGCCACCAAGCGGAAGAAGGAGTCCTATCAAGCAAGGGTGGCTTGCGGGACTCCCAAAGCAGCTGGCAGATGCCGGAAGCCCAAGCGGAATGCTGGTTCGGCGGTGGTCGAGCCAAAATTTCGGGTGTGGGAGAAGTTTGGTGAGGCTATGGTGCACGACTTTCGGTCGGCCTCTAAGAGGTTCTGGCAAACCGTCCGACATGTCAGAAAGGGGAAGCGGTCACCAGTTCACACTGTTTACAGTAAGGGGGCTTGCTAACCCCGACTGAGGATATAGTCTGTCGGTGGAAGGAATATTTGAGACCCTTCTCAATCCCACTGACATACCTTCCGTAGGAAGCAGAGTCTAAGGACACGTACGCGGACAGTTCTTTCACTGTGGCTGAGGTATCGGGGGTAGTCAAAACAGTGGCAAGGCTCCGGGGGTGGATGAGTTTCGCCTTGAAATTCTCAAGGCTCTATATGTTGGGGTACTGTCTTGGTTGACACGCCTCTTCAACATCACATGGAAGTCGGGAACAGTACTTCTGTACTGGCAGGGTGGTGGTCCCCATTTTAAAAAGGGTGACCGGAGGGTGTGTTCCAACTATCGGGGGATCACACTCCTCACCCTCCCCGGGAAAGTCTATTCCAGGGTGCCAGAGACCGGGAAGTCTGGTCTTCCCTACTGAAACTACTGCCCCCGCGATCTGGACCCTGATAAGCAGAGGAAAATGGAATGGAAGCTATGCTAGCATGTTGTGCTCCCACGGGGTGAAAGTCTTTGCCTGGCAGCCGTTCCATGACCTCATTGCTGATCAATGACTATTTGTTCCAAGTACTGGACTCCTTCCTGGCTTTATACTGCTTTGTAAGTATGCATATGTGTGTGTTGACCAAAGAGAGCGCCACATTGTGTCCGATCAATCCAGCGTGAACAGGGTTTTCCATAGTCATCGCCTGTTACATAATCCACCCTTCCATCTGATGGGATCTTTTGATGTTTGCAGTCAATGTTTTGTTTCAGTTTTGATCCGAAAAGCAAAAGACTGATAATGGCGCTAAAGCTAATGAGAAAATACATGAGACAACAATAGTACAGTATGTTTCTAACAAGGTTTAATAGGATGCAGTAAAACAGAATATAAGATTAGAATACAATCGCACGGCCTAGCGGCTATGTGGACTGCCACAAATATTTCCTAATAATCACATTATAATGGTACTGTTTGTCAATGTAGCCTCATACAGTAGATGGCATCTTAACACACCTCATATGCACCTGGGCCGCTGAATAAGAAGACGTAGCTCCAGGGATCAGTTTTGCCCACTGTGCGACTTTAGCATGGAGATATGTTAGGGCTAAAAGTTTTGTATAGGGGAAGGTTCCCTAAGCTGTCCGTCATAATTCTAACCCCCAAGCCAAATAAAAAGATTTGAACCTGAAAAACAATGATCTGAAAGTGGGGTGAAAAGTTGAAAATGATTTATTCAAAAGATTTACCAGAATAAATCAATTATATTTAACCTGCACAAAAAACGTGTGCCCTTACTTTTTTTATTTTTATTTTGAATACACTGACATGTTTTTTTGAAATTCCTGAGTTTTCATTTTCAAATGGGATTTTTCATACAGCTTTTGGCTGTAAAATAGCTTCATGCTTGAGTCCCTCCATGTTCTGTTTCTGTACAAAGAAACCAGCGACAGATCTAGTGACCTTTTCACTGCGGGTCTCTTACCCCATTTAAGAGCACTCTCTCTTGCTTCTGACATTTAAAAAAAAAAAACACAAAAAGACATTTAATTTTGCGAATTTTAACATATTTGCTTTGCTTGATTGCAACTAGACTGTTCAGGCTGTCTCAGAAGGCGTTTCGCATCTCATCCAACCAGGCTTCATCAGTTCCTGCTTAATGACTAGGTGGGACACACAGCAGTCAAACTAGAGAGTCCAGTCTACTCATCACACTCTACCCCTCATTCATGGATTTTTTAGCTGTGTATACTTTGTTTTACACTTGCGTGGCAGGTTGGAATGTGAACATGTGACTTTAAACATTGGCGTGTACACTTAAAGCTTTGATGATGGCCACAGCTTGACTCTTGGTCAGACTAAACCGTTTTACATGATTTACTATGTGAGGAATGGTTTTGAACTTGGTGGAAAAAAGGCGTTTTGGAGGTTGGGCTATATATGTTTGGTGATTTGCGTTCATTTCCGCCACAGTTTTTCTCTTTCTTTGGGCAGCTGGTCGGCGAGCCACTCAATGGTGTTCTTGCGGGCCTCCTGCCAGGTGTACTTGGGCGTGTAGCCCAGCTCTGTTTGGGCCTTCCGGTAGGAGAAGCTGAAGGAAGTGTTCAGCATGGTGAGCAACTGGCGGTTTATGGGCGGCACCACGCGGCAGAAGGGCCGCAGCATCATGCATGCCACCTCCCAGAAGAAGCAGATGATGTAGTAGAAGGGCAGAGGCACCATGAGCTTGTCTTGGATGTGGAAGCCCAGAGGGGACATCAGGACGTGGTTGAAGTCGGAGTAGCTCACGTGCGGAGTGTCGTCAGAAACAAAGTAGAACTTTCCCCCGACCTCGTTTCTCCTCTGTGTATCTTTAAGGCAGCGGGCGGCTTGGAGGTGGGCGGCGGCCACGTTGCCCACATAGACGGGGTTGACTTTGGCATCATGTAGCGACATCCTGTAGAGAACGTCTCTGTTCCTCAGTCCGTCCATCATGTGGCCCAGCAGGAAGCGGCAGTCTTCCCCGTAGATGTACATGGGCCTCAGGGCACAGGTGGCCAATTGGCCCCCGCTGGGGAGCATCTCGCCGTTTGCCTGTAGAGTTCTATCCTCTGCCTCTTTCTTGGTCTTGCTGTAGTTGAACTTTAGGGAGCTTTTGTACACCGTGTCCTCGTCGCCGTTGAGGATGGGCTCTCCCTCGGGGTTGGGGCCCATCACCTCGATGGTGCTGGTGTAGATGAAGGACGCCACGTTCTCTTGAATGCATGCGTCCAGAAGCAGCTGTGTTCCTGTAGGACAGAGGATGTTAGAGTTTGGTGGTCTGGTTGCCCACTAGCTGTGCTCCAAACCCCACTTGATGCCTGATGGCTTTTCAGGGGGTGCGAGAACCTGCTAACATTGTACTTTGCAATTTAATTATTAGTCTCAAGGACATTTTGGAAAGTCCAAGTTCCACATAGATGTGGGCACTAAAATACCTTCACCTTTGCTGTCTTAGCTTACCGTTTAGCTCGAGACACTCGAGGCGAGTTCAAGTGTCGTGTTTAGCTGGGATTTTATTTTGCGTTACCCCGGGATGCTAGGACATGGTAGGAAATGCTATAACACTTCTAAGTCACCTTCACACTTCTATTCTTTGTTTACGCCATATTGCTAACACACTGGCTACTGGATCACTTCGGAGACATGATAGACTGCCGTAGCTGCTTAGTACGCGAGCATGCTAATTAGTTAGCCTCCAATGTATTCATTCTAAACTTAAGAACGTGTTTAAACCAAAGTGGGAAAGAAAGACAAAGAATTTAAAAATTTACAACTTCCACGTGGAATAGGAGAACTTTTTTTGCCCACTCTTATGTTCATTGTGCCATGCCTGACTTCATGGAGTGTGAAGGTTATGTTATATAATGTCATGTCTCAATCATTCAATGTCTTTACTGACGCCTACTGACCAGAATAACACATATCATGCTTTTTTTATTTTTATACTTTTAAAAAAAAAAAAAAAACCATAGCCAACCATGAAACAGCAATCAATTATGAATTATTATTATTGGTCACAGTTCGTTTTGGTTTGAGTCAGACGTTCTGGAACCTTAAGGCACCACTATGTGTGTCTCTGATGGGGATGGCGCTTGCATACCACCAGTGGTACGGTTTCCACAAATTGCGAACCAATCATTCAGTCACGGAGTATATGTGTCAAAGCCAGGTCGACACATTCACCTTTGACGTTGATGGCGTACATCTCGCTGTGATCCACCGCGTTGACCACGTCAATAATGGAGGCCATGTGGAAGACGAGCGATGCCCCACAACAGGCTCTCCTCAGGAAGTCGGCGTCCCTGATGTCGCCCTGGAAAATGTTGAGCTTGGTGTCTCTTCTGCATTCTGGATTCGTTAGAAAGCATGGAGGTGTAGAGTTCATTTTAAAGGACAAAATATGGCATAGAGACATCAGCAAAGGCCTAATCATCGCAATTCTCGATACCCCACACACCATAGAAAACCTTTTTGCACCCTCTACCAAAATAACATCGCATTTGAAGAAGATTAAGGCCCAAAAAATAAAGTGGAAATTGTGAATTAAAATTTTATTTCAACCCCTGAAAAATTCATACTACATAGTTCTAAAAGTTTTTTATTCTTTTTTTTTTTTCTGAGCCCCACAAAATACACCGAGAGAGAAAACAATTGGCTCGAAATTAGTGGGAAGAAAACAAGCTTATTTACTCCCACCCCCTTTTCATTACACCAAAGTCAGTTATATTAACACGATATGCAGCTTGTTATACGGTATAATACATAATAAAGATATCAAACCTACACATGCGTGTACAATATGCGTTCTACTCTATATATTTTACCAATACTCATTATTGTACCATCATATATCAACATATTAATCATATCCATGTGTTATTAGATTCTGTAAAGTATATATCATTTTATGCATACATGAGAATTTTCATTAATAAATATAATGCTTATTAGTGTTGATGGTAATAAAAATGAGTTTGGATAGAATGTGTCCCGCATTCAGAGAGGCAATAATGAGCATAATGAGTAATGTCACATAAGTATTGGTAAGATGTATAACACATTAACGATAATGCATATTGTACGTGTGTGTAGGTGTACTATTTTGATTATGTATTATAATGTATACCATGCAGCATATCAGGTTTTTAGAACTGAATTTAGTGTAATGAACAGGGGGGTGGGAGTAAATAAGCTTGTCGTCTTCTCACTCCTTTTTGAGCCAATTGTATTTTGTGTATATTAATACCTGTGATTAATTTGACAGTTCAGACATACTTTCTAATGGTGATTAATCATGACTAATTCATTTAATAATTGATTAATTTGATTAAAATTTGTAATCATTTGACAGCCCAAATTTTTTTAATGCAAACTATCAAACAGTGGGGTACATTGTGGTTGCCTACCACCATTTAGTTTTAAGCTGGACAGACTATGTAAACTCAGGTAAAATCTTTGACGCACTAACACACTAACCAAGGTTCCGTGGAAAAAAAACAAAAAACTGCAGTGCAGTTTAGTCTCTTTACCGTCCAGATTTTGCAGCAGTTCAGCTTTGATGTTCTTGTCCAGCAGTCGGATCTCCGCTACCTTTTCCTCCTCCAGCATCAACCTGATCAGCCTCTGTCCCAGGAATCCGCAGGCTCCCGTCACCACGCACACGTCACCTCCCAGAGACATTGCTTTTGGCACGCTAACGCGCAACAACACCCTGCCGAGTGAGACATGAAAGAGGTCGGGCTGCTTTATAAGCCAAGGATTGTTGCCTTTTGGAGGACAGAAGAGACAAGGGGACGGGCCTGCTCAGACGACCGGACCCTCCCAAGTCACGGATCAGTGTGGCTCATGCAGTCTTAGGAGCCTGTGGTAAATGTTAATGTCTTCAAACCAACAAGACAGGTCAGGAGAGAACACAAGGATCGCTCTCTTTTCTCAGAAAGAGAAGTCACACTTTCACCGACCATCAAAACTTCAGCATGTACCCTACAGTGACTACTGCTTCACTTCTTTCTACACTTGCATGACAGCTAGGAATATAACTTACAACATTGCTTGCACACGCCAAAAAGCTGTTATGATGGTGACAGTTTGACCACGGAACAGATTCATCCACTTGAAGCAAGATGGAGAAAACAAAATGTTTGCGTTAGGCTCCTCCTTTTGTCCAAAATAACACCTCGGAAAAGTGGAATTTTCTGCCTCTTTAGGGTCCTGCTGGGACCCCTGACGTGGGTGTGGGACGTTTACCCCCCTCCCAGACTTGAAAAGTGGTGTGGAATTATATTTTATATGAATATAATTGTAACTGTGTGTGTGCGTGCATGCGTGTGTGTACACACACACAGTTTGGACAGCCATTTTGCAATGGAAAAAAAAATAACAAGTGAAGGTCTCTCCTCTTAGAATGAATGTTTTCATGTTTGGTGGTCTGTCGTCCTTGTCCTTGCAGTCGCTGATATGACGGCCGTCTGCTCTTATCAGAGGCTGAAGGATGAATGAAGCAACACGTCGTCATGCTTGCCAAGGTTCCCAAGGTGGGCCACGTCAATTGTCACAAGGGGTACTTCTTAAAACCTAGCAACAATTAGTGGCCAACCGTCACAATAAGTTAGTTCACCTTAACACGTTGCAGCGTTTTGTCACATTTGAAAGTTTTAGTTCATCAAACAAAATGTAATTATTAGTCAATGACAACAACTGAACACAAAAGAGTTTTTTTTTTAATGAAACTTTTTTATTAAGGGAGAAAACGTGCAAAGCTACACGGCCCTGTGTGGAAAAAATGACTTTAGCCTAAAGCTAATTAATGGTTGGGTCACCTTTAGCAGCATCAACTGCAATCAAGCGTTTGCCATAACATGCAATGAGTTAATTACAGCCCTGTGGAGGAATTTTGCAGAATTGTTGTCATTCAGTCACATTGGAGGCTTTTCCAGCATGAAGCACCACAGCATTTCAATAGGATTCAGGTCAGACTCCAAAGTCTTCATTTGGTTTTTCTTGGACTTGCTGGTGTGTTTTGGGTCATTGTCCTGCTGCACAACCCAAGTTGCTTTCAGCTTGAGGTCATCAACAGATGGCTGGACATTCTCCTGGATTTTTTGCTCAACAAATTATGCTCCATGTATTACAGCAAGCTTTCCAGGTCCTAAAGCAGCAAAACAGCCCCAGACCATTGACCAAACCATGTAGCTGGGATGTTCTGAAATGCGGTGTTACTTTAACGCAAAAATGGGACACACACCTTCCAAAAAGTTCAACTTTTGTCTCGTCAGAACACAGTATTTTCCCAAAGGTCTTGGGGACCATCGAGATGTTTCCTGGCAAAATTGAGACAAGCCTTAATGTTCTTTTTGTTCAGCAATGGTTTTGGTCTTGGAGACGTTTTTGCCCAGTGTCTTTCTTATGGTGGAGTCATGAACACTGACCTTAATGAGGCAAGTGAGGCCTGCAGTTCTTGCAGGGACATGTAAGTTTGGATTTTTTTTCACTCTAAATAAGGAAATGAGTGCATGTCACGGCCGTTTGAGTAAAAACACCACATGATGTCCGGTAGGATACATTGTAATCGTTTTCAGCTATTCATTTGTTTCCTCCTCTCTGTATGAGTGTGATTATTTCTCATAAAAACTCCTTGGAATGAATGTTATCATTAAAAAGGAGGCTGTCCCTCCCCATTCTGTCATGTGAGATAAAGACCTCTGATAAAGTTCGCAGCTCCCACCTGGAATGACGACTTTGAAATGGACAGGTTGGAAATATTGTGTCAAATGATACTAAGGAGCTGCTGTGCTCGTCTCTAGTGACTGTCAGCTTATCTATGAGTGTGATGGGCCTCGGCATTGAAAATTCATGGAGAGAACATGTCTCTGTAAGCCGTCATGAGGATAATAGATTATTTGCAGCCACAACCATAATTTAGAACTGGTTGTGCAATGTCAATAATGTAGGCCTGCAGTATTCAAAGTGCGGCCCTTTGCACATTCTAAAAATATAACCTCAGAAAAACTATTTAGTCATTTTCTATGCTGCTTAATCCACATTAGGATGGTGGGGGTATACTCGAGCCTATCCTAGCTGACCTTGTGCATGGGGCGGGGGTCACCCTGGACTGGTCGCTAGCCACAGTTGTAATTTTACAACAATAGCATTAAAAATAATGTCATTTTAGTAGCATAAAGATGACATTTTAAAGAAAAAAATTTGTTTTTAATTTTTTATTTTTTTATTAATTATTTTTAAATTAATTTTATTTTTTTAAAATTTATTTTGGGTAAAAATTTATATTATGGAAATAAGGTGAAAATATCATGGGAATAAAGTCATAATGTCAGAAGAAATTTGAAAGAAAAATAGAAATAGTTGGAATTAAAAAAAACAAAAAGTTGTATTATACCATGAAAAAGTTTACAAGAATAAACTTATTAGGTTTAAGAGGAGGAAAAAACGTAAAATAACACTTTTAAAAAAGTACTAATAGAATGAGAAAGAAATATGGAGGCACGATTGTTATTGGACTGATAATAATTGGGCCAATATGACACCACAAACCCGATAAACAATAGCGCCGATAACCGTTTTTTTTTGTTTTTTTTAAACGCTAAGGGAGTCCCGGCAGCCGGGTACGGTTGTATGGCACCGTGTCTCGAGGGAGTTTGCGGCGGTGCTACTCGCTGCATTGGGGGGTTGGCACTCCAGGTGCATATGTGAAAATGTGGGTGTATGGGGGTGTGTTTATGCGTGTGGTGCGGTGTGTGTACTGGGGGTGGGGGGACGGGGTTCTGTTGGGGGGGGGGGG
>QODF01002072.1:322435-350776 GCA_024372805.1 Oostethus manadensis | reverse complement strand
CCCCCCCGTGGCCCTTGCTCGGCTGCCGCGTGGCGTGCGACCGGGTATCCCTTGCACCTCTTCAGAGTGGACTCGCGATTGCCTTTTGGGGGGTTGGGCCGCCCCTTCTGTGGGGCGTCTTCGTAGTCGGACCCTCGTTTTTAGAGGGAGTGTGGTTTGGGATGCATGACTGTTCACCACGAACATCCCCCCGTTTCTCTGTTTCACTCTGATGCAGTTATCCTGTCACTGCAGAGTAATGTAGATTTAATGTAGATTGGTTGCACGTGTCATCTGGATGGTCATTGATCATGAGGTTCTGTTTTTCTTGTTGCTGATATTGTGATTATCATGGTTGTTCATAATATGGTTGAAATATGTTTGAGGTTCTTTTGCACCCTTTCCTATATCCCCACACCCCACCAACCACCCACCCGTTTCCGGGTCAGGTCCGGCATCGAAATGTGGCTCAACAAAATTCATAATAGACGCAGTCAGATGTCAAGGGAGACTCTTTTAGATTATGAAGTTTCCCTTGGCAAAGTAATTTTGCTCAGCACTTGAAGACAGCTTGACTCCCATGCAGCTGTTATAATGCTGCTGGACAAGACACAAAAAAAATTAAAACAAACCTTTTAATTTTAATTAGCTTGTAATATTGATCAAAATTAGGTAATTATTTTTATAGTAATTCATGATCAAAATGTGTATTTTGCATAGTCAGATTTTGATCAAGTTTCACATGAGCACTGAAATTTTTTATCTTTTCATTTCAATGCTGTTCAGCTGGACTCATAATTGTGAGTTAGGCACAAATTGTTTTGAATTTTTATTCACTTACCCCCATCACAATTGTTGTACTCCACTTTGGGAACATAGGGTATACATTATATACCCATAAGGTGGACTTATTTTTACAAATGTGGTCAAATAAAATTGAACTATGTCAGATTTATGACAAAAATGTAAGTGAAGATGAGCTTGATGGTGTGTTGTTCCTCAGACCAAGCCAGCTGAGGGTGCAACTCTTTGTAGCTAGCTGTTACAGAAGTGGTGAGCATTTAGTGAGAAGTTAGCCTCTTGTTCTTAAATGTTTACTTATTGCTTTACAAGAAACGGTCAGAAAGCTATTTTTCTTATTTAATGGTTGTGTCCCTCTAGAGGGTAAAGGCTGTGCGAGATGTCAGGTGAACAGATGGCGCTGACAGTACTGTTAAGTCCATCTTGCATGCGGGCCACAGCAGGGTTCCTACCTTAGTAAAACAGACATAGCACCAGTGCAATGTTAGCATGATATTTTGTCTCCTGTATTGATGGTATCATACTGTGCCAAAGAGACAATGACATGGATAGAAAAAATAAAGGTTGAACATGTTTTACAACACTACGACAAACAATGTTTTTGTCTCTTGCAGACGCTTGCTGCGCAGACCCTCAAGGACCACCTGTCCACAGGCAAATGCCATGTGTGGTGCCTACTCACAATATACAACTACGGCACGTGCAGGCGGTCGTCAGCAGGAGAGCAGGCACGAGGGGTAGTTGACAAAGCAGCGGAACTCATTGGACAAATTTCTGTTGTGCCGGGGCAGGAAGTTGCACACTTTGACGTCTAGCAGCTGGTTGGCCACGTTCTCCATGACGGCTCCTGGATGGATACCAACAACATGAAAGCAAAGAAATTACCGGCTGTTTTAGCAGTACATTGTTAACTGGATTTGTAGAAAACTGTGCAAATTTATTTAAATTGACTTTTAAATATAGTTCTCAATACTTGTTTACCTCTTTTGAAATACTTTTGTGATCAGGAATTGTGTGAAACAAGCAACATATAAACAACTTTAACATCAAATAAATCCAAAATAAGATGTGAGAATGGGCGGAAGACCTATGGAAAATGAAATAGTACTGTAAGAGATAATTTTTAAAATAAGATTAATTATAATACATTTAATTTTTCTTTAATCTCACCTAAAAAATGCTGCGAAAAGCCTTTACCTTAAGGTATTTATTTCATGGCAGATCAAAATATTGATTTACAGCCCCCAAAAGGTGTCTCTCACCTCAAGTCTCTGCTTTTCTGCAAGCAGAGACTCTGTTTTTCTGCACCTCAAGTCTCTGCAGCCAAAATGAAGCCAAAGAAAGTTGCAAGTGCAGGTGTTTTGATAAAGAAGGTGATATTATATGCATTTCAAATTTGTTGTGTTGACATGTTTGAGACTTGTGGTGTAAGTGTTACTTAGCAAAGAACTACAGTGTCAACCGCTGATGACATCCGAGACGGGCGATGGAACTGATTTGCTGTTCCGGTTTCCATGCACTAGCAAGCTAATAGGCTGCTAACAAACATGTTTTGTGTTAAGAATACAGTTGGACCTGGGTAGTGTAAGACTAAGCATTTACAATATTTTCTAATGACACGAATGGGCCGATTGATCCGGGTCTGAATTATCCATCCATTTTCTATACCGCTTATCCTCATTACGGTCGCCAGAGCCTATCCCAGCTGACTTTGTGCGAGAGGCGGGATACACCCTGGACTGGTCACCATTCACACTCGCATTCATACCCATGGACAATTTAGAGTCACCAATTAACCTGACATGCATGTTTTTGGAATGTGGGCGGAAACCAGAGTACCCACACACATGCGAACTCCACACAGATGCCTAACGGACATTCTAACCCTGAACCTCCTGACTGTGAGGCCAACATGCTACCCACTCATCCACCGTGTCTGGGTCGGGCACTACATTAAAGAGCGGTTTTACCTGTGCAGAGCAGCACTTTGCCTTTGCTGAGGAACTTGATGGTCTGGCTGACTTTGCTCAAACACTCCTCAGACAGGTAAGGAGGGTCTGCCAGCACGATGTCGAAGCTGTGTGGCGCCACGCTGGCCGGGAACGACAGCGGCTCATTGTAGTCGTAGAAGACAAAGTCATCGCCGTAGATGGCGAAGCGGCGGTCGTACTCCAGAACCACCACAGCTGCTCTGTCTGGACTGGTCAGCTGCTTCAGCTTCTGATAGACGCTTGGAGCGCTCACACACGCGATCCTAAACAAACACGTCATCAGACAGTGTACCTAATAAAGTGAGCAGTGTGGTTTTTTTACCTGCCTCCTCCCCCGGCTTCATGTAGAAGCTCCTCAGCCAGACGCGTTGCTGTTTCGTCAGTGTACCAGAATTGACTCATCCGCTGGTAAACACACACAAATAAATGATTTTGGCACAGCTTTGTGCATTCATTGTTATAGCACCAGAAATGTAAAACTACAATATTTTGAGGATAATTATCACACACGCTCAATTTGGTACAGTAAAACAACGCAGATTGTGGACTGTATAACTTACAGTGAAGGTTTACCTTGGAACAAACTACCAGCACTGCTGGCAAACAGCGCCCCCACCTGGCTGTAAAGGGAAATGCGAGTGTAGATACCGTTTGTGTTCGCTAATACGCATGTTTAGAATAGCTTGAGTCCCTCATAGAGGGTTGGGGGAAGGGCATCCGGCGTAAAACTTTTGCCAAATCAAAACATGCAAATAAAAACAGAAGAAAAATGATTCGCTGTGGCGACCGCTGATGGGATAAGCCGAAAGGGAAAGAAGACTACGTCAAATTGTCTTACGTTGTGGCATTTTTCTTATTCATCTACAGAGGGATAATATATTGTACACATACGATAATTGCCTAAAAAGGGTGATATTATAATTATATTGTAGCCGTCGAGTTTAAATGTCATAGAAAATGGAGTTTAGATTAACGTCACATACGTTTCTGCCGTAAAGTGTGACAGTGACGTAACGATGTCGTACCGGATCACTTATGCGGTTTAGTGAATGGCAATTACTTTAGTGTATTTACAACTTCAACGTGTGCTAACATATTTTAGTGTTTGAAGCCCGGAGTCCTTTACGCTCACCCAGTCCTCGCCCAGAGCAAACTGGTCGGAGGTGGTGGGTTGGACGGCCCGGTCGCTGCGTGTCTCTTGCTCCGTGTAGAACTCCTGCAGGGCGGCCAGAGTATCTGCTGACAGGGTCGGGACGTCGTCGTCGTCACTGTCGCTCATCCCGGACTTATGTGACTTCTACATCCAAAAACGAATCCCCCTCAAAATGAGAGGATCGTAGCCATAAGCGAGGCTGGAAGTTTTTGTTGACGATGAACACAAAAAGCGACGCTCTACTTGGGAATTAAGGTGTTTAAAAATGTACAAAACGTCGCTGCCATGTGACGGGTCGCGGTGGAATGACGTCACAACTCCCGTCGCTTAACTGTGACGTTGCTTCTGGGCCAGCGAGCAAGTATGGCGGGGAGATAATTTTTTTTTTAGTTTTTATATAGAAATTGCAGCAAAACAGCAGTTGGGCACGAATAGGTTAGCATGATTGTTATATTTTGACAAGAATACAAAGACAATACAAAGTGTCTGTACAACACAATGCAATAACATTTGAGTCAGAGATCCTTTATGTGACAGGACACATAGTTTGGCAAAGGTGTTGTCACTGCCAACACTACTCTGCTGTTTTAACGAGCTAATAAAAAAAACATCTTTCATATGACAGGCGCACTCTGCTGTTTTTAAGGACCTAATAAAAACATTTATCACAGATCTTCTATATGTCGGGAGTGTTCTGCTGTTTTTATGGATCTTGTAGAAAAGCACAAGTTAAAGATCCTTATATGATAGGACACACATAGCAAACGCTAGTCAAAGATCTTTTATATGGCAGGAGGGACTGATTTTAGGGACCTAATTAATGTTTGATTTGATATGATTTTTGACATATGCTGTATGTCAGAGGTGTTCTGCTGTTTTTAGGCATTATGTAGAAAAGATCTTCTATGTCAGTGGTTTTCTAACTGGGAGGCGTGCCCCCTAGGTGGGGCCTGGCATTATGACAGGGGCTACCACTTTTCATTACCATATTTTTCGGGGGGGGGGGGGGGGGAAATCATTTTATCTCCAAAAGTGGGGCGGTACAAAAAAACTTTGGGAACCACTGCTCTGTATGATAGGAGGACGCACATAACACTGGTCAAAGATCCTCTATTTGGCAGGAGACCTCGGGTGAAAAAACACAAGTCAAAGATCTTTTACCTGATAGGAGCACTGCGCTGGTTTTGAGGACTTGAGTTTAAAAAAAAACATATATCAAAGATCCTCTATATCCCGGGAGTGTGCTGCTGCTTTTATGGACCTTGTAGAAATTCATAAATCAAAGATCCTATATGTGATAGGAGGCACATTAAAAAGGCTAGTCAAAGAGCCTCTTGTTGACAGGAGCACTGCTGTTTTTAAGGATCGACTGCAAAAACAAGAGTCAAAGAGTCTTGTTTGTCTCCTCCACAGAAGTGTTCTGCCATTTTTAGGGTTCTAGTTTAAAAAAAACAGTAGTCAGAGATCCTTCATCCCACCAGGCACTTTTGGTCTATTAGAAGGCTAATCTACACATATGGTAGACCTCTAGGTAACATCTAGTATACATGTAAAGTGTTACTCTAAAAGATGTCTACAGATAGATATCTAATAGATATCAAATATAGACATCTAACATTCATCTATTTGCGTGCATTTAAACAAGGTTTATATTTAGATGCAGATTAGATTGCTTTATTCAATGTTTATTAGATGTCCCTTTTGATCCTTTCCCTTTTAAATAATACAAAAAACACTAGGTATACAAAATACAATGTATTCATGTTTCATTCTCTCTAATTGTACTTACTTGATGGTCATAAACATGCAATATTTTCAAATTACTGTGATATGTTTCTGATAACGCAAGATGGCGTCACAATTACAAAACCCAATGGGATGTCTACATGGATAGAGAGTTAGATGTGTGATAGAGGTGTATATTGTACAGCTGTAGATATCTAGGTTCAAGAAGTTGTACTATAGTGCCTAGTGGGATATGACAGGAGGTTGCGCATCAAAATAGGCTGTTTTTGAGGACCTAATTTAAAAAAACGCATATCAAAGATCCTCTATGTCAGCACCTCTGCTGTTTTTAGGTATCGACTGCAAAAACACGAGTCAAAGATCCTTCACATGACAGGAGCACAATTTTCAGAACCTAATTAAAAACCCACTTGCCAAAGATCCTCTATGTCAGGAGTGTCCTGCAGTTTTTAGAGATAAAGTTGAAAATACACTCGCCAAAGATCCGCTATATGACATGCTGAAAAAAAACGTGATTAGACACCAATCTCTGAATTCGTGAAAAGGCGCGAAAGAAATCACATTTTTGAAAACATTTATTGAGAAGCCAGATGCTCTGTTGTAGACAACGCATGTAGACGTACACGTACACACACACATATGTACACGCACGTAGCAGATATACTGTAGTTTCTGTGGCGACAGTAGCAGCATGTACAAAAATACAATTCGTTAACAAGATGGTAATATTTGTATATTTCTGTCTCATAAATATGAAAAACTTTACATGTGGACGGAGATACGATAGAATATTTCTATTATAGAATTCATTATAGAAGATAAAGTGTTTTTCTTTATGTCAAGCTTGGGGCTTGCTGGGTAATAAATACTTCACCGCCTCACTTGATTCAATCTCTACTGGAAAGAAGATAAGAGATAAAAAGGTGATTCGTGTCACATTCTTTTTTATCAAAACAAAAAGGAAGGATTTGATTTGTTCATGTGCTGAAAAGCCGATGAAGAAGAAAATCTTCCACCCTGATACCGCAAACGGAGACAGAAGATTGACGTACAAACTTAGACGTACGACTCTTCAGCAAAGAAGAGCTGGTCGAAATCGTCCAATCGTGGCTCGTTGCACTGTCGACTCTGCCACTCCCTTTTGGCCTGCGCGATAGCCAGCGCCACCTCCTGGCTGCGCTGTGCGCAGCCCGACACATCTGCCTGCCCCTGTGAGGAAAAGTAGTCCTGTACGGCACGGTTGGCAGAAGTGGACAGGCAGAAACGCGACTCGGGGCGCTGAGGCTCCACATCTGACACGCTCAGTCTGTCTCTTTGGGGCGGAACTTTGCAGGCTCGAGGCCTGTCCAAGGTGGCGGACGAACTGGAGGTGTGGCAGGCGCCTATTTTGGCTGGCTCAGATGCGCGGCGGGGAAGCGTCTTGCTCTGTGTGCACCCCTCTGTGGGCGGAGTCAGAGAGTGGGACTTCTGGCGTTTGAGCACCAGAGTCGTGGCACTTTGTCCATAGAAGACGCCCATCGGGGGGTGGGCGGTCTCGCTTCTTGCAGGGGGCGCAGCCTGGTCATGGAGGAGCCTGACCTCTCGGACTGTCAGTGTTTTCTCCACCCCCCTGTAAAACGGTGAGCTGTGCTGAAGCTGCAGCAGCGCCTGCTGGTACGACGGCGGGCTGCTGGAGCGCCCCTGGCAGTTTCGGTTGGTTGCCACGGAGGGGCCGCTTTGGACATCATTGCCCTCTTTGGCTTGTCCGTTAACAGGCTGCTTCAAGGACAAGCAGCGGTCCTTCTTGAGCCACGTGTTGGGGTGGGCGCCGTGGGAGGAGCGAGGAGGCTGTCCGGGCAGAGCTTCCTTCTGCGAGGGGGAGCACCTCGGCGATCTTTGGGAGGGGTCTCCTAAAGGCATGATGGCGTAATCCGTGGAGTACTGTGAGAAGGCAGAGTCTAGAGAGCTGAGGGAGGAGCCTGTGGGGGAGGTGGCCGGCGACGACAGGCTGGAACAGCTCGCGTCCAGTCGCAATGGGGGCGGGGGTGTGTGTTTGCTTTTCCTCCGCCCACCATTCTGAACTTTAGCTCCTCCCTTTGCACTTCCATCCCTCTCCAGGTTCAAATGAAGTCCATTCAGACATTTCTTTAGGAACACTTCATCCTCTTCCTCCTCCCCTTCGCCCTCCATGGCAGCGTCGTAGCTCGCCTTGCGTAGCGGCGTGTGGCACTCCTCTGTACAGATAACCACGGCACCCGAGGGCGGCACGGCAACCACCGCCAAGGCAGGCTCCGAGCTCCTCCGCAGCCTCCTCCCCGTTAACTGCGACGACGCTCCGTTGACGTGGCGGGTGCGAGGCTGGTGGACGACGGGGCTAAAGCAATGCGGACTGGCCAATGGAGGGAGCTGCAGCGGGAGGTCGCCCTCAGCTTCGGGGTCGGGGTCGCAGTCGCTCAGTGTGATGACAGAGTCGCGGCTGCGGCTGTCGGGCTTGTCGCGTAGATGCAGCTGCTCCTGGCAGGGTGACTCCGGGTCATCGTTCAGCTCATTCTCCAGACTGTCGTAGGACGAGTCGTTCATTTGGAAGGACGACACGTCTGGAAGCACAAACGCCACACAATTAACGCAGGTCAGTCAGCTGACCCCCAAAAACGCACACACACACAGAATGAGACCGTCAACCAGTGACTTCTGAGACGACACTTTGGTTAATGAGTTGTGCCAACGCTGTGTCTGCTGGCCTCGTGGGTCCCAACATGCGGGTCAACAGGGCGGCTCTCAATCACACAGTTGCGCCTTTATCCGCGTGGATGTCCGACGAAGACAATTGCAGGGTCAGAATGAAGATGGAGTTTTACTCACCGGAGCCGTGCTCGCTGCTGCTTCCCTTCTGGCTGAATCCCGCAAACAGCGAGGTGACGTCGTCGCTTAGGACTGCCACGCAGTTCTCAATGAGGAAACGGACCAGCTCGCACACCTATGTGGGGGGCGCGGGCGGAGGATATGGTCAATTGGTTGTTAGCAGCTAATTTGCTAAGGCATAGAAACACAAAGGAAGTCATATTTTGCGTAAAAAAACGCCAATAGCTCACGTCTATTTACACATAGTTGTGTGTTGTTTTATTTTGAACCACAACGCCCAAAGTTAGTTTATGTTATTTTTAGGTTGTCAAAGTTAAACGCAATAACGAGTAAACGGGAATTCCCTTTAAGGGGCGCCCATCCTGTTTGACCCTCTGCCCACACCGTAGTTTGAGAAAAGGCTGCGGTGTTAAGAAAAGGGTATTAAAAAAAAAGGGTATTGTGATTGGACAATTTATCTTCCAAGCGCTCCCCACAAAACCAAAGTTAAAGTGTTGAATGTCGCTGTGAGTTCAGTTGTCACCGGAGTATATTTTGGAAAAAACGTGATAGAGTGAACATCCCTATCTGTCTGATTATCAAATATAGTATTCATAATATGACAAAATAAGACATAATATAGACTCACACACATTAGCATAGGGACAGTTCATTGTTCTGTACGGTATTTCCTGCAGTGACTATAATCTCATTTATGCAAAATTACTGACACCTAGTGGCCAGTGTATCATCATGGCTGTCAAACAATTACAATATTTAACCACGATTAATCACATGTTGTCCTCAGTTAACTCAAAGATAAGAAATAGACAGAAATATGATTTTATTTATAATAAGTAGGGGTATAAATCTCCGGGGTGAACGATTCGATATGCAGCTACAATTATAACTATATACATTTTTATCTAAAGGCATATCAATTTTGTAAATATGGGCCATTTGTTTTAATTTAAAAAATGATACAGTTAGAAATCCCCGCATATTTAATGCGAGCGGCGATTTAGCCTACTTTGCTTGACAGTCCTTGAACGCACCTTCTACCGTTCTCCCATTCACGGATCGTCTACTAACACTATGCTGTGTTTTTACCCTTTTTCTTTTACCTCATATTTGCTTCCAAATGGTGACACTACGTGGGAATGCATAAAGGTAAGATCTGATGACCTTATTGAGTTTCGACGTGCATATTTGTGTGGCGCACACCTCTGGAAGACAAAGTAGTCCTGTTCAATTCTAAAAACACTAATAACTTTGGTCTTGTTGTGAGAGCCATCTGCCAGGGATTACAAAATCAAAATCCCCTTTTCTTTGTCCATTTCTGCTCCGTATTTGTTCCCACGTGTGTCCATAAAGTCCATACCGGCGCTTCCTCCAACTATGGTGTGGGCCGAGGGTCAAACGGGACGTTAATTGCGCGTCAACAAAATTTGTGCCTTTAAAGGACACTTCAGTTAAGGCGCCGTTAACGCCTTAATTTTGACAGCCCTAATACACACACACACACACACATATTCATTCATTGATTCATTCATTTCTATACCGCTTATCCTCATTTATATAATCAAAAATTATGAGTTTGAGCTTTTCTGAGTTTGTGTTTTTTATAAGCTGAAAATCTTCATTAGCAAATTTACAGCAAGGAACTGCATGATATAAGTAAATTTGCATGTAATGGCTCAATAAAATTTGTTGGTTTCATCTTTTACATTAAATTGACAAAATTAAACAACTTTTATTTGATAGTCTAATTTCTCTGGTAGTACTTGTATACACACACACACATGCACACATACATACTATAGGGGTATTACTATCACTGTCCTGCTCCACTCAAAGACTGAGCAGATCATGCCCCACAGAGAGAGAGCACTAAAAACACATACAGGACTGGACTTTTAACCTGATTATGTATTATAATATGAAATAATATAATTTATTATTATATATCATTGCACTAGCCGCACGGTAGACGAGTGGGTAGCATGTTGGCCTCAAAGTCAGGAAGTTCAGGGTTCGAATCTCCGTTGGGCATCTCTGTGTGGAGTTTGCGTATGTGGGTGTTTTCTCCGGGTACTCCGGTTTCCTCCCACATTCCAAAACCATGCATGTTAGGTTAATTGGTGAATCTAAATTGTCCATTAGAGTGTGAGTGTTAATGGTTGTATGTCTGCCCTGTGATTGACTGGCGACCAGTCCAGGGTGTACCCCGCCTTCCGCCCAAAGTCAGTTGGGATAGGCTCCAGGATACCCGCGACCCTAATGAGGATAAGCGCTATAGAAAATGGATGGATGGATCATTGCACTACAAATTGGAAGTGAACAGTTACGTATTACTTATTTACTCTTGTTCTATTTTCTTGTGGTTCTCTTCTAATCTCTCCTGTCTTGCCTTGAATGTTTAATTGTGTGGTTAAGTTTATTATGACATTTTTAAGGGCCGCTTGACATGTACATTTCTCATAGAGATTAATACATTATCTATCTACGAAATCTATCTATCATATCTAAAACATGTTCCATTACCTCCGATCGTCACTCTTGCACACCAAGTACCTAATTCCAGTAGCAGTCAAAAGTTTGTAGGCATTTTTCCATTCAAAAGCATGAAAGCGCGTCTCCAAACTTTTGACCAATCCTGTATGTCAGACCGGAGTTCCGACACTGATTAACTCGCGTAAAAATAATATTTGAAAACTGTGAGCGTTGCTAAGTGTTGACGTATTGGCTCAAAGATGTGAGTCATAATACACAAAACCATTTGCTCACGAATGGTGTTACGTGGAGGAATTCCTGACCCAGATAACTTTTTGATATCACCTCCGTGGTGCAGCTGTCCAAGCATTTCCATTCTGAGAAAATTTAGCATCGACATCTACCTTCCTACGCCCACGGACACATTCCAACCTGACGGCGCAAACACGAGCAAAGACACATGACATCATGCTCGGCTCTACAGAACCGTCTCTGACGGGTTCCGGAGGGATGCCTTGTGCTTTTGAAGCGTCAACCTGACGAGAAGGAGCAAAAGACGACGAGAGAACGCCTCTCTCCCGGCCCGTTTACACAAGCTGCGTCTGTGCCTGCCCGGGTGACACCATGGAAACACAGCCCGCATGGTTTGTTTGGGCCAGATGTTGTTGGTTGGCGTGTCCGAATGCACATCACTCACAAACAGCCTGGCAGCCCACTGATGTCACCTTTGAAGCCCGATTTCGACGTGCTTCACCTCTTCAGAACACAAAGTTGCTGGACTTGTTTGGCATTGGGAGTTTCGATCACATCAAGACCAACACGCACAGAGCCAAATTTTAAAATGTCTCCTCCAAAGTGTGGTTTTGGATGTGATCCACATGCGGCTACAGTGTGTTTGTGCTGGCAGTGCTGCACGGCACCGCATGTTATAAATCACAGAATCCCAATGACTTGCGGTGAGGTTCATGATTGGTGAGGCACTGACTAGAGAGAAGTCAGATATACAAACATAAACGCAAAATAGAAGATAAGCCTATATTTCAATTTTAAACTTAATTGAAACAATTAGGGTGTTTTTAATTTTTTAGACCATGAAGCTTCCATGACGCTCAACTTAACACTGCCACATGCTGGTGCGGCACGGAACATACCAGACTCCACTGTGCGCTTTTAACGGCGTTTCTGGTCCATAAGAAAGACCAAATGTCACACACTTTCATGAAATATATTAGACAGTCTGTTAAGCGTCAGTATGTGCAGTACATGTGTGATAAAACGTATACTGCACAAAAATCTGAGGATGAATCGCTGAAAGTACAAAAAGCAGATAGAAGTCAGACAATTTTTGTGAGGTGCACAAATCTGAGTCACATGATCAAAATATGTAAGGATAAGATAAAATTCTGGCTGTTTGGCTGGCACTGTCGTATTCTGAAAACATGTTTCCTTTGTCAAGGTAACGCATGATATGCTGCTTGCTCATTAGGAGAAAAAAGTGACAACTCAATTTTCAAAAATAGCAGCAATGGATGCCGGTGTCATGTGATCAAAGGATGAAAGTAATGGTTAAAAGCTGACTGGCGTATTTTTATATCATCACGCTGGTGCATGATACGCCGCTTGCTACTTAAGAAAAAAAGATTTACGGGTTGGCTGGATTTGTGTCACATCCACGTGTGCATGGTCAGAATTTTGATAACAAAGTAAGCTTCTATTTTGAAAATAATGCATGATATGCTGCACAGGAAGAAGAAAAGATAAATTCTGAGGTGAGGATGTCTCTCTCCTCTCTGTGGCTCATGGATGCTCCTGCCTCACATAAACCTCGCTGTCACTCAGGACCGCCTCCCTCACTTCCTCATCCCAAGCTTGTTAGCTTGTTTTAACGAGCTTGTTAGCTTGTTAAAACCGACCAATCGACAGCCTTAACGAGTCGTTCGGTGTTGACGAAAGGAGAGGAGAAAAAAGGCCCTTTCACTTTAAAGGTCATTTGGACGTGTTTTTCAGAGGTCGGAGTTCAACGCGCATTCCAAAGGCTTGAAAGAAGCGCTTGTGGATAATTTAGTAAAGGTCACGTGACTCCAAGCTCGGCTGGAGGTCCGCTTCAGCTTCCACCGGCCGCCAGAAATGTTGAAATCGGACTGGGAATTTTCCCAAGAACGCTATTTTTTTCTTCTTTTTTTGGATACAAAGCAGAGGTATTTGTGGCTCATGAGGTTCTTTATGCTGACATTTCTCCCCTGAAAACACACGCCATATCGCCTCAATGACATGCGCACAAACAGACACGCACACACACAAAGACGTTGGAAAAGCAAAGCAAGCACAAGCAAAGAATTTGTGTAATTCAATAATAATAATTATAATAATGGTTAAAAAAAGATTTATGACGTCTGCCGCCAATTGAAATATACATTACCCAAGCAAGAAATATGATTTATTTACTCTTCTGCTTTTTATTGGCTACTGTTATGTTTTGGTTCATCCCTCACTGTAGGCCCGGCAGCCAGCATGGCACAGAACAGAACCAAGGCAGGACAGGACAGTCCTACTTTGTATCAATACCAGGCCGCACACCTCCACACAGAATGTCTGAATTTTGTCATTTTTGTCTGTAGGTGGTTGGTTTTGGAAGTTTTTTGTTTAATCGTATTTTAGAACGTGCCAAGAGCCAGTAATAAAACCGGCAAAAAAGTCGTAATTTTACAAGAAAAAGAGTCATAATTTTACAAGAATAAAAGTCAAAATTTTACTAGACAAAAAATATCACAAGAATAAAAGCCGTATTTTACCATAATAAGTCGTAATTTAGCGAGGAAAAAAAAGTTGTAATTTTAGGAGAACAAAGTCGTAATTTTAAAGACTTTTTTTTTTTAAACAAGAATAAAAGTCGTGATATTGCAATATCAAAAGTCCTAATTTCACAAGAAGAAAAGTTGTTTGGGAGAAAAAAGTCATAATTTGACAATACCTTTTACGACCCTTTATTTGTAATACTACGAGAAAAAAAGTTGTGATATTGTCAAAATGTGTCAAAATTTTATGAGAACAACTACGCACAGTTGGCGATTGACTGCCACAACAAGGTTGCAGTCCTGTAGAAAACAGTAAATGGAAAATGGCTGTGGAGGCAGAAGTGAGGCCTTCAGGGACGTGACGATGGGCGGCGAGGTGCAAAGAGCTGTGTGTTAGTGTGTCGGCCGTCACCTCCTCCTCACCTTCTTTGTGCCCTCCCCCTCTATCTCAGGGGTGCTGGGCGTCGTGGCCCAGAGCATGCTGGGAGCGATGCAGACGGACAGGTTGAATGCATTCATCTGGTTGTCGTGGGCGCCATCTTGGATTCGGTGCAGCACGGCCACGACGTGGCGCAACAGCAGTAGGTTCTCGGCGGGGAGGAGGCGGATCAACCTGAAAGATGAAAGAGAAACGCTAACGACTGCTGTCATTTGCTGGTTTGCTGACGAAGCTACCTGAGGACTTCGCCGGTCATGTCGTGGCTTCCCTCCATCTCCATCGCAGCCATCCACTGGTCAAACAGATCCCCACACAGCAGGCTGCCGGGGATGCTGCGCAGGAAGTCCTGCGTCCAAACGCAAAATGTTTCTTATTCCCAACATCAGATGAGGAAGGCGCAGCCGGTGTGTTTACGCGCGTGCAGTCGTGTCACCTTGAGGACAGCAGCCACCACAAACGCAGACTGGCGTGCGATCTCGGGATCCTCCTCCCCGGCGTCCAGCTTGTCCCGCAGCTCCCGGCAGGCCTTGGCCCCCGCCGAGCGCCGGAAGACACCCCTTGTGTACGGCCCCTCCATGTATAGGAACACCAGCATGTCCTGAGGAGGACGAGGCCACGTTACCAATCAAACTAAATGACTCTGAGACCCGTGCCAGACGCATGCCGCTCACCATGACGGGCTTGGGCAGGCTGCCGTCAGCGGCGCAAACGGAGCCAAGTTCTCGCCCAAAGAGGCGACCCGGGGTGGGGGAGAGCGAGGTGGGAGTGAGCTGGCTGCTGGAGCCCCTCCAGAAGGGCCAGTTGATCAGCGACCTTTTCCTCTTGAACGACTTTGGCTGAGCAGCGTCTAAGTGGAAGATGATGGCGGTGACATTTACTTTTACTTAAAAAAAAACAGGTCTACAAAAATTTATGAAGTTGCAGAAACGGGAATGAAAACTGTGCTTTTTAGCTTCATATACAAGTTATATAAGTTTATATATAATTTAATATATAAGTTTACTTAAAAATGAAGGCTGATATAAAAAAAACCCCACCAGATTCAAAATCAGCACCCCAAAACTAGCCAAGGAGAAATGGTTTCTTTTTTTGTTTCCAAAATTGTGCAGTCCAGTCTTATTTTAGCACTGTGACTGGGGCAGTGGTGTCCAAACTTTTTCTACAAAGGGGCAATGTAATCAAGAATACATGTATAAGATACTTTTGCAGGTGAAAACGTCCATTTCATTTTCTTCTCATAATGGTGACTTTATTCCCATAATATTTTGACATTATTCTCATATTATAACTTCCCCCCCCCAATTCCCTGCAATCTTATTTCCCTTTTTTTAAATGTTGTTTCAGTTGTCTCTCATTACATTACAGCTTAAAAAATACATATACTGCATATATTTTTTTAATTTAAATTCTATATTTTGAATTTATTCTTGTAAAATTACTGCTGATTTTTCCATTTCAGCTGTTCATTTTCCAACTATCATCACGTGTCGGTGAAAATTATGCAAATTAGACAATCATCACGATGACTTATAGATGCAACATCCGCTTTACGTGACCACAAAACATGAGAAGTCTTACTCTCGGCAAGTCATTTATGGAGTTCTTCCACACAGCCAAAGATTGCGTGCGAGGCGAGAGATCTTATTGCGCCTCTCACGCTGCTCGTTGTCCAAATGTGGTGTTGAGTTTTCAGATTGTTGACTGTGATCGTGTGTTGCAGAACAGACGCGACAGTTACCTCGTTAAATTAAAACCAAACAAGATGTTCTGGTTATGCGTCACAAAAACAAACAGACTTTTCGCCCCTGTCTGAAATTATTTATGTGTAAAAATAAACATTACTGTTAAATAAATTATTAAATGAAATTATTATTATTAATTAAAAACAGATTCACTGGCACAGCCAATTTTTGGTGCATTTTTTTGTATTTATCTACACATTTTTGGTGACAAAAATGCAATTAAGCACAAGATATTGAACAAAAACTTTTTCTGATTTATCTCCTTGTTTTAAATCACAAAACACAATCAAACAACAACAACAACTAAACAAAGCAACAACTAAATGAATTAAAAATTAAATTTCAAAAAATAATTAATCTAATTAAACTACTTAAAAACATTTAAAAACATAATATAAATGTGGATAAAACAATGAAAATTTATTACATTATGAAGTTTTGATGAGTTCATAATTTTTGTAGTGCATTATTTCATATTTATCCGTTTATTTTTGGTCACTAAATGCAATTAGGCATAAGATAAGAACATAAAGTTTAAAAACAGACATTTTCCCTTATTTATCTGCTTGTTTTTATCACAAAAACATAAATAAACAACAACAAAATATACCAGTAATACAAATGTGGATAAAATTATTAAAATTAATTACAACATTAAGTTTTGATGCATTCATAATTTTGGTGGTGAATTATTTTGTTTTTATCCGCTAATTCTGGGTCACAAACATGCAATTAAGCACGAGATAATAAACATAATGTTTAAAAAGAGACATTTCTCTTTATTTAGCTGCTCGTTTTAGCTGCTCTGTTCATTTTTAACACAAACTCGCATCGGGGTAGCAATCAGGCCTGTGAGCTAACAAGCTGGTTCTGTTATGTACGTTTCTAGAGGCAAAAATATGCAGTTGGACCGCTAGAGTCAGGAAAGCTTTTTTTCCCCCTGTCTCTGTCTTTCCTTCCACGAGGTGTCCATCCGCTGTCCTCCTGTGAGCCTGCTGAAACTTCGCCAACACTACCTCTGCACACTTTTCCGTCTTCCAGTTCTCAAACCCCTATTCTTTCCTCATTGTCTTTCTCTTGTTTGGACACGGTTGTTTGGCGTGTGATCTGTGTCCACCACAAATCCCCCCCTAATGTTGTTGAACCCGCTTTGGTCTCAGAAACATTGGCAGTTAATTGGTTCATCGCTTGACCATGATAAATAAGACTTTTAGTTTAAAAATGAAATATTTTCATAGTTTGAGCATCGAAATCTTGTTTATGACCTTCCAAATATATTTTTTAACATTATTAGAGCATTCTAGACATTAAATAACACCCCTATAGTCACCTTTACATTCCTATTAATCAATATGGTAGACATAATAAGAGAAAATAAGGCATTTTAGTCATAAGTAGGACTAACATGTCCCACATTGGGAGAGTTCCTTGTTGTTTTCTGGACAGCATAATTCCTGTAGCCTTCCTGTCTCATCAGTGCAACATTACTGACACCAAGTGACTAGTGTAGAGTACTGTAGAGCACATCTTCAAATGTGTTTCTGAATATTTTCCATTAGAGTGTGAATGTGAGTGTGACTGGTTGTATGTTTTTGTTTGTCTATGTGTGCCCTGCGATTGACTGGCGACCAGTTCGGGGTGTACCCCGCCTCCCACCCAAAGTCAGCTGGGAAAGGCTCCAGCATACCCCGCGACACTAACGAGGATAAGCGGTATAGAAAATGAATGAATGAATGAATAGCCATTTTTATGATTGAAAACACTTAACTCATTCAATACGAAAAACGTATTTGTACGTTTTTATAAACCCGAACGTCTGATCCCATCAATGTATATATACATCTTTTACACATTTTTTCCCGCGAGACAAAAGCACTCTGCAGTGTTTTTAGGGCTTTAGTTAAAAAAAACAGTACTCAGAGATCCATCATATGACTGGAAGATGCACATCAAAATCTGCTGTTTTTGAGGACCTAATAAAAACAAGCATTAGGATTGTTTGTATGTCAGCAGTGTTCTGCTGGTTTTAGGCATTATGTAGAAAAAGAAAAGAGTCAAAGATCCTCTGTATGATAGGAGGATGCACATCAAAAACCCTAGTTAAAGATCCTCTATGTGACTTGAGCACTCTGCCGTTGTTAATGATCGAATGCAAGACAGGAGCACTGCCTTTGATTAAGTTAAAAGAAACACTTATTAAAGATCTTCTGTATGTCAGGAGTGTTCTGCTGTTTTCCTGGATTCTGTAGAAAAACACGAGTCAAAGATCCTTAATATGATGCGCATAAAAAACGCTAGCCAAAGATTCTCTGCAACACTGCAAGAAACACTGCAAAAATGCAAGTCAGATATCTTGAATTTGACAAAAGCACTCTTCTGTTTTTAAGGACTTAATAAAAAAAAAAATTGTCAAATATAGTCTATACAACAGAAATGTTCTGCAGTATTTAGGCATTATGTAGAAAAAAGTTATGATAGGAGAATGCACGTAAATATATATGTACAATATACAATAATTGTTCTAAAATGTACAATATACAATGTAATTGTTTTCAAAACAATTACTATTTCAAAGTACTTTTTTTCACACTCACCCTTCTTGCTTTTGCATATTGTAGCTCTACTTGAAAACTCATTATGATCCAAATGTGCAAAAGTTCAATTCTAGCAATTTTTTACTGGTCTTAAGATTTTGATGAGGTCTTCACGTCAGACAGATTAGTTTTTTTCGGTGAGTATGCTAACCTACCACAATGATGTTCAAATGTGAGTGTAATGTTAGCTCTGTAGCACACGTAGCTACGCTAACGTTGCTGTGTCCTCCTGTCCCCCGCGTTTATGCTACTCGGTTGGGTGGAGTCTCGGTGGAGTCTGACTAGAATATCAATCTCGCATTCTAATCGTTCAAAAACATCAGGTGATCAAAATTGTAGCACTTCTTACAATGGCCTATTTTGATTCAAACACAGATGATTTGTGTTAATCGCAGGACGTCATTATTCAACATAACTTTCTGATTCACAATGTTACAGAGAACGCTAAAACATCACCAGCAAGTTAACACTCAAAAGGTTAACTTATAATACAAGTACCAAAACAAGTTTTAAAAAAAACCCAACACGTCTTCCCATCATGCGTTGCTTCCCCGCAAAGCTGTTCATTGGCCATGGCTGCTGGGGCGCTGCAATGATTCATTCAGCTGCCTCTGTCAGTCAGAGGGAGGCGTGATTGGCTCCCTCTGGGCAGCCCTGGCCACTAAACTGGGAACCAATGCACAAGGGGAAGAAGTTGAAATAGTCACATTGGTAGTTGAATTTCTGTGTGATGACTTTAGCGTTGCTTCTAAGATGACACCGTGAGTAAGACTGTTATAATGAGTAATGACCCTCCTGCGATTTCCGATGAGTTGATGAGCTCCTTGCGAGTTTTCTCAGAGTTACTGTAGCTCAACAGTTAGCTTAGCCCTACTAAGTTGTACGTGATATAAGTACCTATTATTTTGTATATATAAGAAGTGGGTGCTACGCTGTGTACTAATAAAAAAAACTCAAATATTTTAAGTCCTTACCTAGAAGTGCAGCCGGGCTTTGGCTAACCTTGCTGGGTCTGAGGATAAACTGGCACTGGGTGTCCGGGGGGAGGCACTGATCCAACAGCAGGATCTCAGGGCAATCAGTGGGACTGGTTGGATCTCTCCCGAGTCCTCCTCCGCCGCTCCCACCATCTCGAATGTGGCTCATCTTGATGCTGAACGGGAACTCGTGGCCTGGATGACGGGTTGCGAGAAGGTTAGAGGTCACCTTGCTGGCAAATCTGATCAAAACTAAAAGCGACAGGATGTTGGGAACACAGAGAACAGAACAAAATCTCCGAGGAACAAATGTCCCGGAAATGCCGCAGGCAACATAAAACAAAACAGAATATGCTTCCAGATGTGGACTTTTAGTCAAACCGCAACGCATTCGTCATTTGTACTGAAGGAATGAAGTCATTGAAGGAGACGGCTGCCTCACCAATGAGCGGGTACGGAGGCTCGTCCTTGCTGGAGCTCACCCACAACCTGTGCTCCTTCACGCCACCCTGCAGTACAAACACAAAATGTCCTCATGAACAGACTTACCACCAACTAATCATGTCCAGCACAGACCAACATTCCAGGGTTTTATGATGCAAACATCCGGCATCTAGCACAAAGCTGCTAAATGTTCCATCGCTATCTGCGGACCTTCAGCTTAGGCTTAACATTGTATGACGCAGAGGTTGGGCTAAACTTGTTATATACAGTATATGAATGATCCATCATGTATCACCTATTGATTTAGCACAGGGGTGTCCAAACTTTTTCCAGTCAAATTATTGCCCCGTTCACACGTAGGCGGGTGTCTCATAAAACAAAGGTTTTTTTCCACGTTTTTGCCTATCATCCACACAAGTCCGCAGATGTACGGCACTAAAAACTAAGGTTTTCAAAACCTCCGGCCAAAGTGTGGATCTGGAGAAAACTCCCGCTATACATTTGCGTATTGGCGTGTATAATTGGAGGTTTGCGTTTCCAAACGTCACTTCTGAACGTATGCGAGAGTAACTGGATAACAGGATGATTTTGATTGGATAGAATTTTAGTAACTGTTGCCGCCTACAAGTTTGGCTGTGGTTCCCAATGCATTTACAGTATCCGGTTACATGAAGATGCGTTTTTTTTCTCATTACGAGGTCGTGTGGGCACTTTTTTTTTCCATAAACGGAGAGGGAGAAATATGCGTTTTTAAAAATACCCTGCTATGTGTGGACAAGGCATAGGAAAGGACGCAACGTTGCTACATTGATATTTTGAAAAAGATATGCTAAGAAGTTTTATATATTTCAAGAAAAAACTGCATCTCAGCGTTGTCATCTAGTGTAGGTGAAACAGTCTATTATCAAGAAAGTCTTTATTCAAATCAAATGTCGTTATTTTTTCCTTATAATATTAAAACCTTTGACTTTATAATATTAAAAGCTTTTTCTTGTAAGAGAACTTTATTCTTGTAAAACTGTTGCAGAAATTTCCATTTTTGCCTTTTTGTTTTAGTTTTTTTGTTAAATTATATTTTTAGAACATGCTGCAGGCCAATATAAAACAGCCGTGGTCTGAAAATGGCCCCCATTCGTAATTTCGTCGACTTTTTCATCTCATAATTTTGTCTTTTTTCTCACAGTTAAGACTTTATTATGTAATTTCATCTTTTTATGTCATAATTATGACTTTTTATCTCATAATCTTTCCTTTTTATCTCAGTTATGACTTTTGCATCTCATAATTATAACGTTCTTATTGCATAATTTCGACTTTTTATCTCATAGCTTTGACTTACCATTGGGATATGTTTTTTCTTTAGGTCGGTGGAAACCGCGTGAATGACCAATGTGTCAATATAAAAACATTTAAACGGCTCTCATATGGCTAGGCTAAGCTAGGCTAGGCTAAAATAAAATAGGCTAGTCTAAGATACCTGGTAATTGCAAGAGTGGAGCTCATCTTAGCTGCTAATAAATATCATATTAATAAAATTGTACGTTTTGTAAAATTTACGTGGTTTACACAGATGTAGTATTGTAATTTGCAGTTATTTGGATATTTATGACTTAAGCTTTTCTTTTCCTGACAGTGTGCAACAACAATTCTTGTGGGCTAGATATTTAGCTTCCTACCGACTGCACCCAGATGGTTGCTAGAAATATTTATGCGTAATAATTGTAAAAAATAGTCATCCATTAAAATAAGCCGTTAATGGGAAACAATAAGGGTGTTAGTAACCCCATGACTCAACACTGCATACTGAAAAATGCAGCACTCATCTTGACTCCATATGGTCCATGTGAAAATGATACAGAGCGCAATTTATCCCGACACTCACGGATATTCCAAACTGCAACAGAGCCATGCGGATGACGTCTGTGGTGCTCTCCGTGTTGTTGACTGCAAGCGTCTTGGCCTAAATGGATGCAACATGTTAGTGGTGGGGGTGGTGGCGGCGGGGGGTGGGGTAGGGGGTTTACATAATGAAGGGATTAATTTCCCGTCAAGACACAGACAACAAAGCCCAACAACGCAGACACAGACAACGCGGTGACGAGAATCGGGAGACAAGCCGGAAGGGACTCTTACGTAAGCGCAGTTTCCGATGTCCTTCACAAATATCTTCAGAGGAACGGTCTTGGGGTCGTCGTTCTCTTTCCCCTCATTGATCCGACTGAGTGGACAGAAGCAAAAACCAGACATTTAGATACATTTTAGAAATATTATGAAGCAATGACCCATTATGACGACAGGTCACAGTACAGTAATCCCTCGTTTATGGCGGCTAATTGGTTCCAGACCAGGCTGTGATTTCCACAACGTAGCATTTCTTACTTATAAATAGAATATTTTCATAGTTAAAGCATAGAAAAGCACTTAATGTTCTTCCAAATATGTTTTTTTAACATTATTATAGCCCTCTACACATGAAATAACACCCCTATAGTTACCTTTACACTCCTATTACCTAATTTAAGGCCATTTTAAGCCATTTTAGACATAAATAAGACATGTGTGGCTATAAATGTGTTCCCCGGGGGAGCTGCAAAGTGACATCGGGGGCTCAAGACTTTCAGGTAGGCGTGGGTTACGGCCGCAACAGCAGCGCATCTTTTTATCCGAGATTAGTGTGCCTGTTGAGAGATCGTTCTAGCCTGCAATAAAAGCACGTCTTTCCGGCAATCAAGTCTGGTGCTTGTCTCTCACCTAACATTACATTAGCGACCAGTGTGAAATACAACATATCACAGTTCGAATGTGTCATTTAAATGCCTTATATTGCTATTTTTATGCGTGAAAATGCTTAATTTAGACAAAAAATGTGCTTAATTATGCACATCTTTTGACCAATAAAAGGCAGTATTCAACCATTAAACAGCATGATATATTAATTCCTAAATTTTTGAAACACTGTGAGAGCAAAGACACAAAACTGGAAGCCGAAAGCGGTGAGGGTCTACTTTTTATGACAGGGGTGAGCAAACTTTTTGGCTCGCGGGTCCAATCAGGTTAAAAAATTTGCCAATATATAAGTGCCATCAAACAGATCGACATACTTGCTCACGGTGCAATGAAACGAAACACATCACATACTGTAAATCAACTACTTTACAAACAACAACTAAGCATTAAACATAACACGGAACTTCAAACTGTTATTTCCAAATTCCCACAAGGCATGCTGGGTAGTCCAGCTGCTACAACAATATGAGCTATGAACAATAAAACATTGGATCTCAAGAGTGCGTTAACTCCTCCCTGTTTACTTCTCTGACAACCTTCTTGGCGTATTTTGCAATCAAGCACAAAGGTGACAAACACAAAATATTGGGAGAAAGAATAGCACAAGCTACCCAGCATGCCTTGCGGCGGGAATATATAGGTGTTTTTTTCAGTGTGCGTATAGTGCATAGATATTTGTTTGTATGCCCAAACGGTGCAGTAGTAGTTTCCATGTTCAAGGTTGAAAAAAATAAAATGCCCAGTGGGCCGGATTAAGACTCGTGGGCCGCAGTTTGCCCAGCCCTGGTATATGCTATACACCACACTCAGGTCAGTAAGAGATTAAATATGATAGAAAAAGAAGCACTTGTTTACCTGTTGATAAGCTCCAGCCACTTTTCCTTCTGCTCCTCTGAGCTGAGGAGGAGATACAAGATGATGAGTGGAAAAGACGTAACGGGCGGCGGCCAACGCCGCAGACAGCGCTAGAAAAGCTACAAGGATGAATGCATGCACTGTGGTTTAGCTGCTGGGTGTAGGAATGTACTTTGTGGTTTAGCCCTTCAGCTTTGAATTTCACCCACAGTGCAATCACTGTACCCTGCAGATGTTGATGTACAGTATATGCCGCCACCGCCGGCGCTTGTTAAGGCTAAATATTGCAATGAAGGTAAGACAAGAACATTCCAGGCATATTCCAGGCGCCTTACCTGAACGTGGCCACGCAGTTGCACGTGGGCCAGCCCATGACGAAGCTTTTCTCCAGGCTGGTGCTGCCCTCACACACCTCATCCATGCAATCGGCCGTCCACATCTCGCATACTCGCACTTGGGCCTTCACCTTGTAGTGAGTGGGAGACCTGTAGGGTTCATGCACCAGGATATGTTATCAATGCAATCAATGACTGAAGGCAGGGGTGTCCAAAGTGCGGCCATTAGGGGCTCGCGGCATATTCTAAAAATATAAATAAATAAGAAAAACAACAGAAAAAACGGGAAAAAAATTTACAGGATTAAAATAAATAAAAAATAATAGAAAGAAAATGTAATTCAGAAAGAAAAGGTTGTAATTTTACGAGAATGTTATGAGCATAAAATTGAAATATTAATGAAAAAATACTAAAGTTATAATATGATGAGAAGCAAAACAACAAATACATATTTTTCAAATACATACATTTGGAATACATTTTTGGAAAACTGGACAGTAGGAAAAAGTTGTAATATGACAAAAATAAAGTCATCATTACAAATTAAATAGTTGTAAATTTAAATTAAATAGTAGATTAAATAGTTGGACAACAAAAGAAAAACAACAGTAGGAATGGGGAAAAAGCAGCTGTAATTTAAAGTCAAAATCTTAATAAAAAAAGAAAAAAGCCATAATTTTAAAGGAAAACTGCACTGTAAAAAAATTGCCATCATCCGCAATCCTTATGCGAGAACTGAAGACATATGTCTTTCTCTTTCCATCCTCTATGCCGCTTATCCTCAATACTTCTCTTTTCTGTTCCATTTTAAAGCTATAAAAACAGACTAAAAATAGGCAGTCATTAGTGCATAAACATATGACATACATATTTTGCCCATAAAGTCGTCTGAAAAAGCCTCCCGAATGCGCCAGCAACGCTCCATTTACAGATTTCAGAATTCTACAAAAAGTGCAGGTTTCCTTTAAAAGAATACATCCGTAATATTATGAGGAAAAATCATTTTAGTACCATAGAGTTGAAATATTAAAGGAAAAACCCCCAATATTTTTTACGTTGTAATATTATGAGAAACATCTGGTTGGGAGAAAAAGTCAGAATATTAATATTATTATGGGAATAATGTCATAATTATGAGAAGAAAAAATGCTGGAAGAAAGCTGAAATATTTGGATAATGCAAAAAATACAAATTTGCTCTAAATATAAAAAAGTGAAAAAAACAAAGTTCATACCAATAATGCCCTTTTTTATTGAAATATTAGATGCAGGTCATTTTCTTCTTGAAATATATATAACTTCTAAGCATATCTAACATGGGGTGCTTTCATTTTTCACTCTGTGGCCTTAGGCTTTAACAGCTGTGGCTGTAGGCAACCTCCTGATGTAGTGAGTGGTTAGGAGTATGGTGGTTACAGTGGTTCTGTTCTGTCGCTGCCGTGTTGCACGATAGAGTAATCCCTTGCCACTTTGTGGTTTAAATTAATTTTGAATTACATAAAAACATATCTAAATTAAACATTTGCAAGCATAACAAATAGCTGAATCAACTCCAATGCAAAATACAAGGCATTCAGAAGATGCATTCAAAGACATAAGTAATGTTACGGTAATGTTGGGTGAGCTCTGATAATGTTAAAAAATGTATTTAGAAGGTTTTGAACGGGTTTTCTACAGTATGCGCTAACCACAAATAGATTACATTTATAAATAAGGAGTCCTATGTCTTGCCTGGAACCAATTAACTCTGATAAACAAGGGATTACAGTACTCTTTCTTACACTTTCTTTTCCACTTTCTCATGCACTCCAAATTATGATTAGTATCATCTCTTATATTTATTATCAGTATCGCTTTAATTCAATTTATTATATTTTTTCTGTATTTATTTTTCTGTTTTTATAGTTTGTATGTAGAATGTGGGGCCGAAGAAGATGCAAATAATAAGAAGTAAATAACATTCATTAATCATATTACTATTATTATTTAAAATTTTAAAAATGATTTTTTTTGCTTTTTCAGATTGCACATTTTAAAGAGTGTTCAAAAAGCTTTACCATGAGTAGTGGCTGTAAATATACATACTGTTGTTGTGGTAACAGTAGTTCCACAGGTGGAGTTCCACAGGGGTCTTACCCAGATACCCTTTTGTTTGTGGTGTGAAAAATGACAACATTTACATGGAGTCACATACTATATATTGTATATATATAATGTCAAAAGAAGTAGCAGTGGAAATCGTACCGAGGTCTGATTCTGTTTTTGTCGGTATCCATAGAACACGTCTGCAAATTTCCAATGGAGGCAAGAGAAAACACAACTTTATTTTTACACCACAATTTGGTGGAAGTTGACGTGCATTAGACGTACAGATCGCCTTTCCAGCCAATCACGGGGCTTCACAGCTAAAAATGAACACGGAACCGTGAATGTGAAGCTGTCCAAATGAAAAGTATGAAAGTGTATTTATGGTCTCCTCTGCCAGGAGCAAAGTTAATGAATGGCGGCGCTGGCTTCGGGTTTGTAACAAGCGTGCTGCCCGTAAGTCCATTTACCACGATTATAGAGGAAGGAATACTTAAAGGACGTCAGTGAGCGTCTACTTTGTCACACATTCCTACGAGTCAGTCTGCGTTCAGCCGCTGTGCAATAAAGCCAATTATAGCGTACGCTGCTGGTGCGCAGCCAGGGTCAGCTTGGCCCGCTGGATCACGACCGGAAAGCCCACAGAGGTCCTGCAGAGTCTCTATCACTGTTTACGTGTGTGTCGCTCAAGACTTAAATACGGATGTGCTATTTGGGTTTCTATTTTGGTGCATGTGACTGGGTGGGGAGCCCCGGACTTTGATCCCAGCACAGGCTTCATATGGATTTAATTGGCTGGAAAATAATTATACGTTGGGAAAGATGACGGAAAAGTCAAGGCAACGGGAGAGCAAGGACAAGGACTAAACGAGAGCGCTCACTTGGCCTTGGTGACGAGCAGGATGTCACTGAAAAGGAAGAGGTGCCTGTCCTGAGTCTGGAGGCCCGTCTTCAGCTGGGTTTGGACGTGGCCCAGGAAGACTCGGCCGGGACAGTCGGACAAGAAGGCCTGGATCAGGGCACACGACTCCGGACTGACTGGCGTCAGGCAGCTCTCCCTGGGAGGGAGAGAAACCACAGAATGAGAGACAAAAACCAGAACCGGCCTTGGCCGTGTTTGCATAAAAGACACAAAATTCAATTCCATGTCTATATAAAAGACACATGGAAGTTGCACGGTGACTGAGTGGGTAGCATGTTGGCCTCAAAGTCAGGAGATTCAAAGTTTGAATCTGTTTTTTGAGTTTGAGAGATTGGGCATCTCTCTGTGGAGTTTGCATGTTCTCCCCGTGCGTGTGTGGGTTTTCTCCGCGTACTCCAGTTTCCTCCCACATTTCAAAAACATGCACGTTAGGTTAATTGGCGACCTCTAAATTGTCCATAGGTATGAACGTGAGAGTGAATGCTTTTTTTGTCCGCCCTGCGAATGACTCGCAACCAGTCCAGGGTGTACGCCGCCTCCCGCCCAAAGTCAGCCAGGATAGGCGCCAGCATACCCGCGACCCTAATTTAACTACCCCAATTACCTCAGCCATGGTGATAGAACTGTCCAGGTACGTATTCTCAGACTCTGCTTCCTCTACGGAAGGTATGTCAGTGGGATTGAGAAGGGCCTCAAAGTATTCCTTCCACCGACCAACTATTTCTTTAGTCGGGGTCAGCAAGCCCCCATCCGCACTGTAAACAGTGTGAACTGGGGGCTGCTTCCCCTTTCTAAAGTGTCGGACGGTTTGCCAGAACTTCTTCGAGGACGATTGAAAGTCGTGCTCCATAGCCTCACCGAACTCCTCCCACAACAAGTTTTTGCCTCAACCACTGCCGAAGCCGTGTGCCGCTTGGCCTGCCGGTACCTGTCAGCTGCTTCGGGATTCCCGCAAGCCATCCATGCTTGATAGGACTCCTTCTTCAGCTTGACAGCAGCCCTAACACCCGGTGTCCACCATCAGGTTCGGGGCTTGCCGCCACGACTGGCACCAACCACCTTGCAGCCGCACCTACTACTGGCTGCCTCAGACATGGAGGCACGGAATACGGCCCATTCGGACTCATTATCCCGGTCTTCCCTCAAAATGCAGGCGAAGCTCTGCCGGAGATGAGAGTTGAAGACTCGACGAACGGGAGACTCTGCCAGACGTTCCAAGCACACCCTCAGTACAGGTTTGGGTCTACCAGGTCTGTCCAGCATCCTTCCCCGGCATCTAATCCAACTCCCATCCATCCATCCATCCATTTTCTATACCGCTTATCCTCATTAGGGTCACGGGGATGCTGGAGCCTATCTTAGCTGGCTTTGGGCGAGAGGCGGG
>QODF01002072.1:311169-321344 GCA_024372805.1 Oostethus manadensis | reverse complement strand
GTCTGGCCTCTCTGACTTTATCTCCAAAACCTCTAACATGTGCTGTACCTCTGATGTGCTCATTCCTGATCCTGTCCATCCTGGTCACACCCAAAGAGAACCTCAGCATCTTCATCTTTGCTACCTCCAGCTCTGCCTCTTGTCTTGTCCTCAGAGGCACTGTCTCCAAAACAAACAACATCGCTGGTCTCACCACAGTTTTGTACACCTTTCCTTTCATTTTAGCTGAAACTCTTCTATCACACATCACACCCGACACTTTTCTCCACCCATTCCAACCTGCCTGCACACGCTTTTTCACCTCTTTTCCACACTCTCCATTGCTCTGGACTGTTGACCCTAAGTACTTAAAATCCTCCACCTTCTTTATATCTTCTCCCTGTAACCTCACTCTTCCACTTGGGTCCCTCTCATTTACACACATGTACTTCGTCTTGCTGCGGCTAACCTACATTCCTCTCCTTTCCAGGGCAAACCTCCACCCCTCAAGCTTCTCCTTCACCTGTTCCCTGCTCTCACTTCGTATCACAATGTCATCTGCAAACATCATAGCGCATGAAGATTCCTGTGTAACCTCGTCCGTTAGCTTGTCCATCACCATAGCAAACGAGAAGGAGCTCAAAGCTGATCCCTGATGGAGTCCCACCTTCACTCGGTTCTCCTCTCTCAAACCTGCAGCACACTTCTCTACTGTCTTACAGTCCTCGTACATGTCCTGCACAGCTCTAACATACTTCTCTGCCACTCCAGACTTCCTCATACAATACCACAGTTCCTCTCTCCCAAGTGCTGATACCTCTTTAAAAACAAAGTTCATACTCGTACTGGTGGATGGTGGCTCTGCTTTTAATTTGATGTACTGTACTTCCTGTCAGAGTTTTACACAATACATCATAAACAGGATAAAAGAAGATAGCAATGTATGTATTTTTTACTGATGTGTTGAAACTCTTTCCAGTTGACTAATGTTCTAGTGCTCTAGTACTGTAGTGTTAAATGTGTATTTAGAAGGTGTAAACAAGTTTTATATGCTCTAGCCACGAAAATATCCCATTTATGAGTAAGGAATCCTACTTGATGGGTTCAGTCAATATTATGTTTACTATATTGGGTGATAGAAGGGTAAATGTGACTGTTATGTAATGTCTGGAAGGCTCTAGTAGTGTTAAAACTGTTGTTTAGAAGGTGTAAACAAGTTAAATATGCTCTAGCTATGAGAAAATCCCATTTGAAATAAGGAAAACTACTTCATGAAAATTCACTGAGCACGGCACGTGTCTGGAACACATTGACCGCAATAAATGAGGGATTACTGTATTTGACAAACCCATCAACAAAAATTATGGTGTGGTTTAAAAGCTGACAAAAATCACAGGGTTAACTTCCAAGGAGTTCCACAGAGAACACACCCGATACCCTTTAATTGTGGTCAGACAAAAGAATGACAAGAATATACATACTTAAGAAGGCAAATGTCACGCATTAAACAGACACAATAAAGTCATTGTAGACATTTTGCAGTAACAGTAGTTGTTGCTTGTCAATCTGCCAGCGAGATTGAAAACTGAGAGGATTTTTTTTTCTTCCACTGGTTATGGAAAGAGGAAGTTGTTTGAGAGCTCCATCCTTTCCTGTTTGGGTAAACGACCCCAAATCTCCCAATTTCTTCTATCTGCTTTATCGGCCATCTCCTTCATGTTTACAAACATGAGCGCACACACGCCTGACCCCTCGCACGCATGTGCACGCCCACCGAAGACGAAACGAAGAGCCACGTGTAAATGGTGAATACAGTTTCATTCTTCTAGTAGTTCTTAATAATGAATAATTGTTTTCATGGATTTATTATTTTGCTTTTTTTGTTGGTTTAAAATATTCACATATTTTATGTGATTCTGTCCTCCGTTTTTTCTGTTGTTGTACATTATTTTGGCTATATTGTAAATTTACATCAGGGTTTAATATACATAAGCTAAATTAATTATTGCATTAATTTTTTGTATCTTTATTGTGAATGTATTTAAATGAACATCACTGAATTATTTATTTTATTTATATAAAAATAAACACATAGAATTTGTTTATATAAATAAATAATAATTTGACAAATGAAATGGTAAATTATTATTTTATCTAAATTATGAATTGATTTAAATTGAAATAAATATATTTTTTATTCTATTTTCATAAAATAAAATAGTACAAAAAATTATAATTTATTTATATAAATAAATAACAATAATTAGTTATCTATAATCTAATATACCTGTACATGTATCAGATCGGTATCACCGATACCAGCATCAATTTTATCATCTGAAATGCAATCAGCGGTATCGCACATTTGTGAGTGCTTGGAGTTTGGGAGGGGCCCAAGGCCGCACCCGCTGCTTGTTGAGAAGAGCGACATGTGCTTTCATGTCAGAGTCTCTGTTAAAAAGTTTGCAATTCCCGACCGAGGAAAGTGAATTTCCAATGTTCCTTATTTATAAATCCAAAAAGCGGTATAGAAAATGGATGGATGGATATATTTCGAGTTAAGAACATTAAAAAACTGTTCATGCCCTCTAGACATAAAACACCCCCATAGTCACCTTTACGCTCCTTTTACTCAATAGCATTTTAAGACACAAAAATAATTATTTGTGTTGCTATAAGTGTGTTCCCTAGAAGAGCTGTGAAGTAACATCGGGTGTTCAGAGTTGACTTTCCACTTGGCGTGGTTTACGGCTGCAACAGTTGCCTAGGGTTATATTAGGGGTTATTAGAGGTGCCTGTTGTCAGATCATTCAAACCCGCAATAAAAGTCTGTTCTTTTATTTTTTTTTTAAATAAAAGTCTGGTGCTTGTGTGTCTCACCCAGCATTACACAAAAATTAATGGCACCTAGTGACCAGTGTAGAATACTACATATCATCAAGAGTGGAAAGACACACACATCTACACTAGGGATGTCCGATATTGGCTTTTTTTTGACAGTATTGTTCAACTATCAATTTCCGATTCCGATAATAACCAATACCGATAAGTGCAACGTCACATATTTCCTGTTGTGGAATAAAGGCATATCTGTGGTGAAGCTATCAGCAATTAGCTTCTCCACGTGGCTGTAAACATTGTGCAACTGTGTGCAACACCATGCATTTTCCAACGGAGAGTCTTCCACAGATACTACCACGTCTGCCTGTCGCAACTTCCACAAATTATGCTCCCAAAACAATTTAATAATGCCCAAATCATGCAGACACTACTAAAGGTAGATAGTTAAGTCTTACCTGTGAAAGGTAATTCCCTGGGTTATTGTTAGGGCAGTAAAACAAGTCGCACACTTGAATCTTCTCTGCTCTGACTCTTGCATCCAGTATGGCGGCGACGTTGACGAACGTGCTGAGCGATTGATGCTGGGCTATGTATTTTATGTACAGTATGTGCTAACCCCCATCACCATTACGCTGTTCCGCTGTTCAAAGACACACCCTCAGAATGACGTTAAAGATGGCCGAGCTTTTGGTGGGAAGTATTAACAACACAATGCCTCGTGTTATAGCAAATTCGGCAAAGTTGCGACTACGGCGCTTAAAAGGGCTATATCGGTTTTCATGACAATGAAAAAAACTGATACAAATATTGACCGATATTACACTTTGATGCCAATAAAATATGATCCCTAATCTATTTGTCTCTAAACACCTCAACCCTTTGAAGTCTCTTCACTACATATATTTGTTGCGTTTTGGAAAAATAATATCTAGAGGGGTCGTATTCTTGCTGGGCCTGAATGGGAAACACTGGAGTTAATCCAGTCATCCATGCACGGCACAACAGCAACAACTGCACACACACTCTCATATGTGTGGGGGAATCTTCCCAAAAAAGCTCCTTTCATATCCTGCCGGACGACAAGGTCGGTATTCAGCACGCGTCGCCGCCCGAGTGAATGCGAGACTGACAGCCGAGCAAGGGGCAAGTGGGCGGGCCCGGTGATGGTGATGGATGAGCCGCTAAAGTATTGTGCCTCGTGTGATGTTGATTAATGCCGCTGGCGGGCAGGCAGACGAGCAACACGGCATGCTAATGACCCCCGCGTGGTCACGGTGGGTCACGTTCATTAGGAACTTTATTCCCTTGTGTTGCCTGCTTTAGAGCCATGTATACATGAAATAACACCCCTATGGTCACCTTTGACAACCTTTTGTTCTTTATTTACAGCCAGTTTATTGATTCTAAGCTTATTTCAAATGTACTGTGAAAGAAGGACAAAGTTAAACTCAACTCTGAATCTGCAACATCACTCCCCTAGGGAACACCTTTATAGAAAACACACACCCACATGAGCCTTATTTATGTATATTATGTCTTATTTTCTGTTATTATATTTATTTTTTAATTTTCAATATTGGGTAATAACAGTGTAAAGGTGACTATAGGGATGCTACTTCATGCCTAGAGGGTTCTAATAAAGTTTTAAAAAAAATTTTGAAGGTTTTTTAAAAACTGTTTTCCCCTGCGCAAACTACAAAAACATTACATTTACAAATAAGGAGTCCGACTCATATCTCGGCAGCAATAAATTAGGGATTTGTGCATTTAAGTTATTGTTGCTGTGAATAAATCAAAAAACAATGAAGATTCACTTGACACTCCCTCATTGTGTGATTGAAAGTTTCTACTAACGGTACTCAGGGATTTTCTCGTTGCTTTCTTACACCTCCGTCTTACACACACAAACACACGCACACACATACACACGCTCAGGATGAAGCCAGAATACTGAAAGTTCCTTTTTTTCACTTTGACAAAAGCGAAGTTCGCTTCCACTGAAACCTCAGCGGAGCTCATTATGAATAAGCAGAAAATGTAATTAGCATGAAAATGTTCATTCAACAAAAGGAAAGGAACAACAGGAACATTTGTGTTTGTGATTAGCATAAATACCACATGTGCATGACTTCGGGTGCCCTTTCACGAGCGTGCATATGAAGAAATATAGATATAATGTTCATTCCTCATTTATCACTGTTAAAGTCGCATTTCTTGTTTATGGATGAAATATTTTTGTGGTTAGAGCACAGAAAACCTGTTTACAATCTTTTAAATACTTTTTTAAACATTATTAGAGTCCTCAAGACATGAAATAACACCCCTATAGTCACTTCTACACTCCTATTACCCAATATAGTAGATATAATAACAGCAAATAAAACATATTAAGCATAACAAATGTGTTTACCACCTTCTAAATATGTTTCTTACATTATTAGAGCCCTCTAGACATGAAATAACACCCAGATATAATATCAGAAAATAAGACATATAAGACATAAAGAAGTGTTTCTGAGGGACACTTTTAGCTTGGTGATGTCATTAAAACCTGCAATAAAATCCTGTTGTTCAAGTCTGGTGCTTGTGTGTCTCACCGACCCTTACAGTAACATTACTGACACCTAGTGACCAGTGTAGAATACATCTTTGAAATGCCTTATATTTGTGTTTTTGGTTCATTTAGCCATTTTTATGCATGAAAATGCTTCATTTGGGAAAAAGATATGTCTATTGCTTTTTATGCATATTTTTTCCACTGATAATATATTTATTACTTATTATTTTTGAAAATAAAATGGTTGGATGAAGCTGCAAAATTGGAACCACAAAAGGTGACACACACACACACACACACACACACATACACTGTATATAGAACATTGGAGGAGGGTTTAAACTTTTGACCTGAAGGCTGCAGAATAGGATTTTACTTGAAGTATCACTATGTGTGTGAGTGAGTGTGTGTGTATGTGTGTGTGTGTGTTTGCGTGCGTGGGTGTGTGTGTGTGTGGAGATGATGTAAGCATCTAAAATCCAACGAGCCTTTCGGGCTACTGAAGTGAAAGCCAGGCCTGGAGGCAGCAACAGGAAGTGACCTCACTTGCTTAAATAACTGATTTAATGATGCTATATTCCTTTTTGGAAAAGATGCTGGGTTTGCTGGCTTACACACATACACACACAAATCTTGGGTACTTTCCTCCCTGTGTAACAACACGGAGCTACTTTGTGATTGGACGACACAGTCCCGTGGTTGACTTTGAAGTTGTTCTAATTTCAAAGTAGGATATAAAACGTTGCAAGTGGTATTTTTGTCATACAAGCGTAAAAGAAGTGTGGCAATGTGTAAAAAAACAAGGAAAGGGATGGGTGGTTGCTGGAATTAATTAATAAGGGTTGTGTACAATATGTGACTTTATGTTAGCATCTGCATGCTATAGTGTTGGTTTAGTAGTAGTAGTTATGACGGTATATTAGGGTCTCATTAAACAAGATTTTGAGATTAAAAGTCGTAATTTTACAAGAAAAAATAATTTTACCTTTGCTTCTCGAAATCTGATGAGACAGCTATAAACACATGGGACTTGTGTAAACTTTCGCCTGGGTCATTTCTCAAATTCAAAAAGTCAAAAAGTTTCAAAATTCACACAATTTACGAGTTTTGCAAGACCCGTCTTTTGTAAGTCACGTGACTATGTACTTCATACCTAATTGGCTGGCTGTAAGACATAATCAACCGATAATATTTTTAGAAAACTGCATCTTTAAACATATTTTAATCAACTGGTTTTGCTAATCAACTGATTTTGCTAACTAATTTTTCTTGTTTTATTTTATTCCATAAGAAATTTAAAAAATTCAGTTCACAAAAAATCAGTAACATAAATTCAGTGTAAAAAAAAAGCTTGCTTTATAAAAAGCAAATGAACCTTCATAGCTTTTGCTTCACCCTGCGCAGTGATATAGATAAAGTTAAGACACATCAACATAAGCTGAACAATTTTTCACAGAAACGACATCTTTTACTCTCCATAATAGACGGTTCATCCGCCTAAGCGTGGTTTCACTGAGGCTGAAAGGGGCGTAGAGCCACCTATGGTATTGAAGGCAGATAATTTACTCTTAAACGAACCTCTGGCGGGTCAAAGGTCGTCAAACATGCAGTGACCTTTTTTAATACCAGCCTGGTGGCATGTCACAATGGTGTCCTCCTAAAATCACTTTACCTGGATGTGTTTCTAGATCGGGTCAGCGCCTTGCTGATGACCAGCGACGGTGCAGACTGTCTTCTCTGAGCCAAAGTCTTCATCTTCTGCACACATAGGAGAAGAACAAACGATCAATTCTTGCATTGAAATAATAAAAAGAAATCATTAACGACAACTGCAGACACCACAGGAAGTACCGAAGAGGAAGCAAACTTCCATGTGTGCAGAAAAGAGACTCTGAGAGGAAGCCCTGTGGCGGGAAAGAAAAGAGAAGTGGCTGAGATGAAGAAGAGAAGAAAAGGAACTGAGCTAAAGAGGTAAAGATGAAAAGTGGCGCGACTGAAAATGGATGAGTTTGGTGAGGAATAACCAGCCCTTTGGCATGAAGAATGTCAGCCATTTACAAGGTCCAGACATTCCAGCAATGCCATACGTTGTGCAAAAAAGCTCCAAAAATGATGGTTTGACAGGTATATGCAAAACGTTTCCATTAAAATGGAAATATTTGGTGACAAAAGACTATGAAAAGCTTGTTTTGCAGATAGATATTTTGCATTAGATGGAACTTTTTGCACAGTCTGACATCACAAATACACAAAGAATTCCCACTTCAAAATCGTGTAGAAAGTAGTAGGGCTGTCAAATGATTTAAAATTGTAATCAGATTAATCACAGTTTTCAAATGAATTAATTATGATTAATCACAATTCGCAACTGTCTGAAATAGGGCCATTTTGACTCGAAAGTGGAACCTTGACTTTATAAACTTTATTATACAAACAATTCATAGCACAAATTGGAATGTGAAACAATTTCCGTCCCATTTTACAAAAAATATTCAAAATACAAAAATCCCGTCAATTGTTAAAAATTAAAATAATATTTAAAAACTAATAATTAATTTATTCATTTTCTATACCGCTTATCGTAATTAGGGTTGCAGGCATGCTGGAGCCTATCCCAGCTGACTTCGGCCGAGAGGCGGGGTACACTCTGGACTGGAAGACTAATAATTAAAAAAGTAAAATAAAACATAATATAAAAAAAACTCCTCCCTGAGCCACCACCTTATGGTGGTGGACAAGTTTGCGTGTCCCAATGACCCTAGGAGCTAAGTTGTCGGGGGCTGTCATGCCCCTGGTAGGGTTACCCATGACAAACAGGTCTTAGAGGAGGGACCAAAAAGAGAGTGGCTCAAAAGACCCTAATGATGACTAAAAATATTGGACTTCGTTTTCCCTCGCCTGGACGCGGGTCACCGGGGTCCCCCTCTAGAGCCAGGCCTGGAGGTAGGGCACAAGGGCGAGCGTCTGGTGGCCAGACCTGCACCAATGGGGCCCAGTCGGGGACAGCCCGAAAAGGTAACGTGGGTCCCTCCTCCCATGAGCTCACGACTCGTAGGAGGGGCCAAATGGGTTGGGTGCAAAGTGAGATGGGTGGCGGCCGGAGGTGGAGGCCTTGGCAGTCCGATCCTCGGCTACAGAAGCTAGTTGTTGGTACGTGGAATGTCACCTCTCTGGCGGGGAAGGAGCCTGAGCTGGTGCGTGAGGTGGAGAAATTCCGGCAAGATATAGTCGGACTCACCTCAACGCACACCAAGGGCTCTGGAACCAGTCTTCTCGAGAGGGGCTGGACTTCATTCCACTCTGGTGTTGCCGGAAATGAGAAGCGACGGACAGGGGTGGAAATTCTTGTTGCGCCCCGGCTCCAAGCCTGCACGTTGGAGTTTAACTTATTAAGCGAGAGGGTAGTTTCCCTACGCCTTTGGGAGGGGGGGCGGGTCCTGACTGTTGTTTGTGCTTATGCACCAAACAGCAGTTAAGAATACCCACCGTTATTGGAGTCCCTAGAGGAAGTACTAGAGAGTGCTCCCTCGGATTCCCTTGTTCTACTGGGGGACTTTAACGCTCATGTTGGCTGCGACAGTGAGACCTGGAGAGGTGTGATTGGGAGTAACGGCCCCCCTGATCTTAACCCAAGCGGTGTTTTGTTATTGGACTTCTGCGCTCATCTTAGATTGTCTATAACGAACACCATGTTCAAGCATAAGGGTGTCCACAAGTGCACTTGGCACCAGGATACCCTGGGCCGCAGTTCGATGATTGACTTTGTGATTGTGTCGTCCAATTTGCGGCCACATGTTTTGGACACTTGGGTGAAGAGAGGATTAAGAGAAGCCCTGTATGACCGGTGTCAGAGTTTGGTTCGCATTGCCGGCAATAAGTCGTACACGTTTCCAGTTAGGGTTGGACTCCGCCAGGGCTGCCCTTTGTCACCAATTCTGTTAATTACTTTCAAGGACAGAATTTGTAGGCGCAGCCAGGGCGTTGAGGGGTTTCAGTTTGGTAGCCACAGGATTCAGTCTCTGCTTTTTGCAGATGATGTGGTCCTGGTGGCTTCATCGAGCAGTGACCTTCAACTCTCACTGGATCGGTTTGCAGCTGAGTGTGAAACGGCTGGGATGAGAATCAGCACCTCCAAATCTGAGTCCATGGTTCTCGCCTGGAAAAAGGTGGAGTGCCATATCTGGGTCAGGGATGAGGTCCTGCCTCAAGTGGAGGAGTTTAAGTACCTCGGGGTCTTGTTCACGAGTGAGGGAAGGATGGAACGTGAGATGGACAGGCGGATTGCTGCGGCGTCTGCAGTGATGCGGACTCTGCATCGGTTTGTCGTGGTGAAGAGAGAGCTGAGCCGAAAGGCAAAGCTCTCAATTTACCGGTCGTTCTAGGTTCCTACCCTCACCTATGGTCATGAGCTTTGGGTAGTGACCGATAGGACAAGATCTCGGGTACAAGCGGCTGAAAAGACTTTTCTCCGCAGGGTGGTTGGGCTCTCCCTTAGAGATAGGGTGAGAAGCACTGTCATCTGGGAGAGACTCGGAGTAGAACCGCTGCTCCTCCGCATGGAGAGGAGCCAGTAGAGGTGGCTCGGGCATCTGGTTAGGATACCTCCCGGATGCCTCCCTGGGGAGGTGTTCAGGACACGTCCAACCGGTAGGAGGCCTCGAGGCAGACCCAGAATACGCTGGAGAGACTATGTCTTTCAGCTGGCCTGGGAACGCCTCGGCATCTCCCAAGAAGAGCTGGACAAAGTGTCCGGGGAGAGGGACGTCTGGGCTTTCCTGCTTAGGCTGCCCCCCCCCCC